>JACERP010000133.1:0-267767 GCA_014080715.1 Scenedesmus sp. NREL 46B-D3 | reverse complement strand
GCCGTTTGGCGGGAGCCCCCGTAAGCGTGATGTGCACCTGCACACCATCAGCAGTGAACGTTGCAGCAGCAGGTTTGTCAGCGGCTAAGCTAGCTGCCTTGGTTCTGTCACGCGGCTGCATGCTGGCAGGCGGCAGGAAGCTGAGCGGCTGCTTGCCGTGGCGCCCAATGCTGCAGCACATGCCGCACCAGTGTGGCTGCTGCATGCTGCTGCTACTGCTGGCAGCAGTAGGAAGTCGTTGCGCGTGTGTGCAGGCATGCAGGAGCCTGCCATGTATCAGCCATTGAGGCTTCCTGCGCCATCGTCTGTGTCTGGCATCAACGCTCCTGCATGCAGGTCAGGCTGGTCAGCAACATCTGCGACTGCTGCTGCAGCTGCCTGTGCACGGGGCTGAACGCGACCGCGCTGCTGCTGCTGCTGTTGTGGTGGCGCTGCACGCGCACCTGGCATCTTGGGTGCAATGCCCAGCTCAGCGCAGCGCCGCTGGTACACTTGGATGGCTCTGTAGGGTGCTTCCACGCTGGGGGCCCAGTGCTCCGCCGCCCGCTGCGGCTCATTGTACCAGCACACACCATCATTGTGTGATGGGTGCAGACAGATGTTGCAGCGCTGGTCGCCTTGCTGGCGCTGCTGCTGCTGGCGCTGCTGCTGCTGCTGCTGTGGACGCCGCTCGTCCCACCAACGACTGCCGTTGGGGTTGTTGGGGCTAGCAGGGGCTGGCTTGCCATCCTGCAGCGCAGCGGCCGGCACGTATATAGTATTAGAGGAGAAAGAGGGTGCAGAGCGCTGCTCCCTGCTGCTGCTCTGCGCACCAGCAGCTGACGTTTGCATTGGCTGCAGCTGGCTGTTCCTGGGGTGCTTGGGGTCCCGGCAGTACATGTTGGGGTGATTGCTGTGCCTTGGCAGCGTGCAGACTGAGAAGTCATGGTCCTCAGCAAACCCCAGCGCTTTTGCCTGCTTCATCAGCAGCTGCATGCGCTGGTACTCTGTCAGCTGGCCCTCTGGCACCCCACCTGAGAGTGATTGCTTGCCTGCAGCTTTGCCCAGCATGGAGGCAGCCACGTTGCTCTCGGTCAGCACCTGCAGCTGCTGCTGCTTGTGCTCCTGGTAGCTCTTCACCAGATCTTTGGCACGCTCCAGGTTGACCTGGGACTTGTTTGCGTACTGCAGCGCCTGCTGCAGTGAGGCCGCGCACTCGCGGTCCTGCAGGCCGTTCACAAACAGTTGCACAAGGTACCCATCAGAGTAGTTCCTGTGCAGCAGTGTGCGGCTGCGGTACTCCAACTCGTATGCAAAGCCGTCTGGCGTCATGCTGCCTTGCTTCAGTGCCTTGAACTCATTCTCCTGCTGCTGCGTTGCTGTGCCAAATGCCACCTCGAACAGGGTCAGGATGCGCTCTACCGCATACATGTTCGGGGTAAGCAGGTTGGCTTTGTCGTCCAGCAGCACCACAGGAGAAGCAGTGAGCGCTGGGGCTATGCTGGTCGCCGCACCTGACTTGATGCCATGGTCGCTGCTGCTAATGTTGGCAGCAGAGGTGCTGCTGCTGCCGCTGGTGTTGGCCAGCCGGCCTTCGGCCGCTGCTCGGTCACACAGGCCCTTGAACCGCTTCTGGAACACTGCCAGCAGGTAGTCCTCGTACTCGGGGAGGCCTTTCCTGCGGCGTAGGGCAGCATCGCGCTCTGCATCAGTAGGCTCCCAGGGCACAAAGTCATCCTTCTGTGCAGCTGCGATGGCAGGCATGGCAGCAATGCGCAGCTGCTCTAGCACGGCGTATGCCTCTGATCTGTCCTGCAGGCACTGCAGGCATTGTGTGATCACCAGCGAAGGCATGGGTGTGTTCCTGCCTGCTGTGAGGGCCTTGGTGCAATTGTCCGTGTGGTATTGCCTGAAGCTTTGCAGGAACTCCAGGCAAGGGCAACCTGGCTCACCTGCATAGCGCTTCAGCTTGAGCAGGCTCATCGTGGATGTGCCAGGCGATTCTTCCATGTCGCCTGAACACAGCGGGTTGCAGAACACACGTGTTGGTGTGTGGCCAGCCACAGGTGACAGTAAGGTGTCGTTCTCACTGTCGGGGTCGAAGCTGAGATCAGCAAGAGCCAGATCGCGTGCTTGCTGCTCAATAAGCTGTAAAGTGCTAGAGAGTGTATTGCTTGCAGGCAGAATGCTCTGAGACCGAGTTACTGCACGATCGCCAAAGTCACCCACCATGCACGCCTGGACAGTCAGCAGCCTGTAGGCTTAGCGTTGTTGGCCAGACAGCCTTGAGGGTGGCTGAACAGCCGCAGATGACCCACCGGTCGCGAGGATGGCTAGATAGCCGTAGATGACCCACCGGTCGCGAGGATGGCTAGATAGCCGCAGACGACCCACCGGTCGCGAGGATGGCTAGACAGCCATAGATGACCCACCGGTCGCGAGGATGGCTAGATAGCCGCAGATGACCCACCGGTCGCGAGTTGTTGCAGTGTAGTAGGAAGACCGACTTGTCGGGACGTAGTATGGTCGTGGTCGCTGATGGGCAGGTAGTCCGATCTTGATCTGAATCGGGAACCTTCGAGGACGCCTGGCCTGGCAGCTGCGATTGTTAGCGCTGCCAGCTGACGCTTTATGCAAATCAAGCAAATCTGCCCAACAAGCAAGCAAGTGACGCCGAGAATGTGAGGTAGCTGCCGCGATGCTGCTTTGATCGCTGACTGCTGGGTGTGTTCGCGGCAAGCTTGTGCTGGCCCAACACGTTACCTGCTGTGGGCTATAGAATTCGCCTGAGATTACACTGGAAGTATTGCAGCTGCCTGCTGACCTTGTTGTGCTCTGCTGTGGCTCTCACTAGCAGGTGTGCACGGGAACAGCTAAGGCGACACAGTTACACGCATGTGCTGCACAAAGGTATCTGCAATGTGCTTGTGTCTTACTGCTGTAATATCTCCCCACATGTGCGATTCTCGGCGTGCCTTCGCACGCCCACAGGCAGCACCCAAATGGCGCTGCCAACACCACTGATCAATGTCACTCTCCAATAACATAACACACGTGAACAACATCACCAAAACATCATCAGATGATCGCTGATGGACTTTACTAAATCATTCCAGGAACCCCGAAGAACATCACTGTGCATGCACCATGCCGAACCACTCTGGGCTGTAGTACAATACTAGACTAGTCAAAGCAGTACATCACAACCAAGCTAGGGCTGCTAGCTGTTGCTAGCCCCAATCGGACAAGGAGCCAATCGGTCCTGTCAACCCAGATTTCCCGCATGCGCACAAAAGCCCAACAAGACTGCAGACATCAGAAATCAGCAAGTCGAAGTCAAACAAGTAGCAAACCCAGGAGATACGAGACAGGGTACGCACAATACACAAAGGCTGTGAAACTCACGGGACAACGCCTGCTAGATACAATGCACGACCTGTAACCCTGTACTCACACACGGAGGACACATTACAGCCGTCACGGGGATTACACACAACACAGCCCACAGTGGTAAAGGCAAGAAACGGCGAAAAAGGGAGAACTTATCAGCAAATGCGGTACAATGGGCCCCCGTGGTACAGCCATATTGGGTGGTGCAAGCGGCACTGGCGCTCAACTACAACATTAAAGGAGCGGTAGTAGCTGTTGCGCCAGAAAGCGAGCCACCGTGGGGACATGCAGACCATGTGAATTCTGCAAGCAGCAGGTGGATCCCGTGGAGCAAGACGTACACACATGCTCGGTGTGCTCCCGTGCCTATCATGCGGGGTGCCTCCCCCGCAAAACGCTAAAAAGGGGGCACCCTATGCTTGCTCAAACACGTACACATGTGAAGAGTGCATAAAAGAAAACTACACCAAGGACACGCTACCAAAGGAGCTTCGTCTGGTAAAGGTGGAATGGGCCGAGGCGCTGGAGCCACGGCCAACCGTTGAAAAATCGGCCACCCGAGAAGCGCTCGCTCAGATGCTGCAACTTGAGAGAGAAAAGCTACGCCAGCGGGAAGAAGCTAAAGCAAGCACACGAGCAGCATCAGAAGCGCCCACATGGCAGCCCGGGATCAGAAGAGCCAGACCGAGTGCAGAAAGTGACGCCGACACCCAGGAGGCGTACCCGCCGATATCCCACCCACGGGACGACATGTATGACATCACAGTCGGACAGCCGTGTAGAAAGCAACTCGCTATCTACCCCCATCCAATCAACCCCCACACCGACATCAAGCCAACTGGAAAGTACGAGGTGTTCGTTAGGCAAGTCCTCACATACTACAAAGACAAAACGGAAGGATCACAGGTCACATAATTGAAGGCATGCATATACCAGCCAGATGGCCGGTGCACGCACACACTCCCGGTAGACACCTCAGCTCAGCTATACCAACGTTTTGAGTACATGAAACAACACCACGCGCGAGTGCTCAGCAAACTAGGAGCAGGAACGTTTGCAGAGGAACTCAACAAACTGATGTGCAGATACACAGACGGCACAGTATGTAGTGGCAAGGGAGAAAACACCTACATAATTGATACCAGGAACCAACGTTCAATACCGCTGGCAGTGCGCACTTCTCTCCATAACACAATGGGCGGCGCTAAAGAGCGGTTGGCCAGCCCGCTCGACGTCGCTGACAGCTGCGCGGAGTACTGGTCAGCACACAAACAAGACCAAGTGTTCGGGGCTCAGTTTGATGCGTATAAAACTCGATGGACCGTAGCCTCAACAGCCTGCCCAGACTTCACGGAGTCTCAAGCAGAAAAGGCGGCAACATGGGCGCTATACTCAGCATCGCAGGCGCAGACACCTACAATGACATTGCTACTGCTTCCATCATTCTCGCAGGCTGGTCAAGATGCCAACTACATGAAAGTCATGCAGGGCCGCCCCGACATGTGCAAGCAACTAGCAACCATTCCAAGCGGCCTCCTAAACCTTGAAAAAAGCCCCCTCGTGCCGGCATCACATTCGCAACGTCTGAAGTGGAATATACACATCATTGCAGTGGGAAATGCGGCAGGGTACCGAAAGTATCTGCCGTATTGGAAAAGCTCCATCAATGGTGTTTGGCGGGAACGATTCCGGCGTGCGCTAGAGGCAGCCATAACGTCCGAAACACCGTCTCCGAATTGCACACCAAAAATCAGGATGCACGAAGAGCGTGCAACATGGTGGACACGCGAACCGGAAGTACAAGAAGCACCGGCAGAGCGCCCACCAGGGAAAGCAAACAGGTTCACAACCAGAATCACAAGTAAGTTTAGCAAACGGCCGTTGGACACAAAGAAAGGGCCCAAAACCCAAGACTTGGTCAACCTAACGGGCCAAAACACCAATGTGGCCGGAGCCCAGCCAAGGGCAGTTAGAGCCGCTAGAGACACCCTGATCAGTCTCCTCCCAACACCCCCTCAGCTCCGCTTCTACTGGAGAGACTTCATCTACACAGATGGCAGTGTACTGGCAGAAGACGCAAATATCTTCCCAGGCATCGGGGCGGCCGTGTACGTCCCAGCCCACCCGGGCAAGCACATTGAGGAGAGGACAATGGCCGTGGACTGCCGGTATGAAAGCCAACCTGCACTATGGGAAAGGGGTATCCATACCATGTCCATGCCGTGTCCAGACAGGGCTAACTGGACATCCAGAGCACCGGCTGTGGATGACTGAAAGTAAGACTAGCCGAATTCTACTAAAGTGCTTGAGCGAACGTTTATTTACGATAATAACTTCCCTTTGCTGCGGTGCAGCTAGCCGTACGCTGCGTTAAGGGGCCATACAAACAGGTGGGCGGTATGCATACGACACATATGACACTTGACAAGTGACATCGTTGCATTGCTACAGCTATTACTGCCGTTTAAAACTCATGAAATATGTTTGAAAAGAGATTATATAGCGTAGCGAGCACGTAGCTCTTCACTGAACAGCAATCATTCACGTGAGGACAGAAGTCGTACGACAAGCATCCTCACGCTGGAAACACGATCAATGCGTTTTAGTTTGGTAAATGGGGAAGCGTAAGGCGGATGAACTCTGGGAGCAAGCTCAAGCTGAGCAAGCAGCAGCCGGCACCTCCTTCTTGACTTGCCCTAGATGCCAAGACACCTTCCATGGCAGCAAGAAAACGTTTTGTAAACACCATGGACTCGATAAGTGCCCTCTTGTGGCAAGGAGGGAGGCAGATGTGCCCATGGACGACGCGCCTGCTGCTGGCAGTGATGACCATCATGTCGCTGGTGGGTGACACTGGAGAATTGCGTCTGTGTTGATCTTAGATGACCGTGTCTGACACGTTTGGATGTATTGTGCAGATGGTGTGCTGGCCAGCGTGCCTGCAGCTGCAGGCAGCATGCTGGACAGCAGCAGGAGCAGCCAACGTGATGAGGAGCAGCTGCAGCACTAGTGAGAGTACTCTCCTGCAGCACAGGAGCAGGTCCTGCCAGAGGCGCCACCAGAAGATGACGTCTGGCATGATGCGTCAGAGGAGTTCGACGCGGCTGGTGGTGCGGCTGGCATCCATGCTGCTGATTGATCGTAGCACCCCGTCCACGGGGCCCGCGTGTCCAGTGGATAAGGACCCTCCGTGGATGGGCGCTGGATGCCATCCACAGCCTCACTGGACGGCCATCAGTGGACGTGCTGTGGATGCCCTGTGGATGTGCCTTTCCCATAGTGCTGGTAACCCAGCATGCGTCAACACCATCAACAGAGCAGAACTAGCGGCCATACAAATGGCAGTCAAGGTGGGGATTCAACACTGCGAGGAAACAGGTAACACCGACGTACACATTGCTACGGATAGCCTAACCTCCATGTACCAAGTCAAGAAGACCATCAATCGCCCTCAGGACATGAGGGAACACAGACACCTGCAACTACTGAAACACATAGTGGAAACGATAACTGAATCCATGTGCACGGTACACATCTGGAAGGTGAAGAGCCATGCTGGCATTGTGGGCAATGAAATGGCCGATACAACAGCTGTGGCCGTGTCCAAAGGCCTTGAAGCAGCTGATCACGATGACTTTCATGAATATAAACACGCAAGCAACAACAGAGATGACATGTACTGGCTGTACACGGAAACCGAGATCATTCCTAATAAAGCAGCCGAAGCAATAGCCGCGGTTGCCGCTACTGCAGGAGAGGCCGAGGATCAGCCCGCCGACACTACCCTTTTCCCGGAACCCAACATGAAAGATTCCTTGAAAGCCCGCATTCACAGCATCTGCCACCTAGGACAATCCAACACAAATACAGTGTACCATGCCAGCTGGACAGACATGGTAAAAAAGATAGATCACCGATACAGTCATTTGTTCATGACCAGCACAACTGTAAAAAGCTACGTACGGAAACTCGTGCTACAATATCAATACGGACTGCTGCCGACATACAAACTTCTTAAACGCTACAAAAAGACGGAAACCAACCTCTGCCCGCTATGCGGCGAGGAGGACAGCGGTCACCACGCAATGAGCGGATGCCGCAAGCTACTGAAAAAAGCTACACTACGGCACAACGATGCTGGCAGCCTGATTGTCGAGGCGATTTACATGAGAGAAAAAGGCAGCCAACTCATAGCAGCTGACGTGGGCCTGAACAAACGTCGCCAGGCTCAAGGCAAGGATACCCTGGACATCACCCGCACCCTGTCAGATGCGGCGCTCCCGGCCAGCATACCAAAAACGGTCAGGACGAAGCTAGCAAAGCTCAGCATACCAGACGCTTTCCTCTACAAATTCGACCGCAAAAACCGCCGCAGAGAATACACTGTGATAGAGGTCAAGTACTGCAGAGACACCAAGCCAGAGGACCAAGAAGCCAGAGCCGTCAAGCAACACAAACAGTTGGTCAGCACACCTAAAGAGTATGACAAAAGTGCTAGAGTCAAGCACTGCACCCTTCTACTAGGAGTGGGGGGTACAATATACAAAGATTTTGGACAAACCCTATCCAATGATCTAAGAGTCAAAGGACGCCCGCTGGAAACCCTGTTGCGCAAACTGCATTTCAAGTCGGTGCAAGCAGTTGGCGAGATGTGGAAGCACAGAAGCACTGCTGCATAACAAACTCGGATCAAAGAAAGGACCGCCTACAGGCACCAATCGCACCAACTTCACCTCTGCCCCTCAACACAGAAAAACAAAGAAATCTAGGAAATAAGTCTTAGCCCCACGGGTACCATACCGGCCCCTCGGGACCGGTAGGGATGGTAGGGTGCGTGAAGGCGCATGAGGTTACCTCATCGTCACACACGCCCCCTTCCTGAACCTACGCGGGTGTTAAGTGTCAACACATCACGCGTAGCTCATTCATTCATTCATGTTGTTGTCGCACGTGGGTGTGCGAGGGTTGTGATGTTGGCTTGAAGTACCTTAACCCGTCTCTGTGTCTGTGGGCTGTGACTCCGGTGACCCTGGCAGACGTGGCGGGTATTGAGCGGCTGCCTGCTCTAAGGATTGCGGTGCGTGTGTGTCAACCGCTGTGGTTGTTCCTGTTGATGATGGAGCTGCTGCTTTTGCTGCCATCATGTTGCGCAGGAGTTGCTGGATATTTTGTGTGTTAGGTACTGTTGTTGCGCGCTTGCGGCGGGACGGCTGCCTGTCCGTAGGTTTGACTGGCTGAGTAGGTGCCTTCTTAGTCGGCTGGGCGCAGAATGTGTGGCATGCACGATTTGTGGGTTGTGTTGTGGTGGTAGGCAGTGTGTCGGCGTACTCCGCTGGGTGCTGTCGGCCCGCAATGGGCATGGGTGGCAGCCGTGTTACATGTGCACTTGTGCGAGTGCAAGCCGGCTCTGTGTGGTGCTCTGAGGGCTGATGAATACTTTTGGCTGGGGTTGATTGCTGCCGGTGTTTGCATGGCGGAGTCGCCAGTGATGTACGGTCAGCAGCACGCTTCCTCTGCACTCCGCAGCCTGTTGTAGGCGTAATTCGTGGTTCTGTGTTGGCATCTTGCCTCGGGTGGCGAAAAGCTGGCGTGAGTGTGCCATCTGCGTTTACGGTGCGTTGTTTGTGATTGCTGTAGTTGAGCGTGGTGCCATCCACCCACAGCAGATTTTTGGTGGTTGGCGCTCTCCGTGCGCCGCGCAGTTGGCCCGGCCTGCGTGGTGCGTTAAACAACACGCATTTCCATGTTCAAGAGGGTCCAGCTCAACTAGGCAGTACAGCGATCCTGTGAAGTCCTCCCAGTCTCGGCCTTGCATGCGCTTGACTTTGCCTGTTTGTCCATATGGTATGCTGTCACAGTCGTACCAGTGGCCATCCGCTGCTTGCCGCCACGCGCTGTAGTGATGGACTGAAGTTGGTGAGGAGAAGTGCGCTATCATGCCCTTGCAGTTGGCAGGTGCATGCTCCAAAATTTGTTGCTTGCTAAAGCGCTGCTGGGAGCAATGTAAAAATCCTGCTAATGTTACCATGCGGTTGTCTGTGCTGTGCTCTACTGCATAGAGATTCAGTCCTCCTGGAATATCTGATACAGTAGTCATGCCAATACCTGGTGAACGGCCTGAGAGGCTGGTGCACTGCTGCTGTTCGTCCTCGTAACCATACCGTTCCCAATGTTGTTGTTGTTGTTGTTCACGTTGATGTTGCTGCATGTTGGTGTCTTTCCAGAGCTCTGCTTGCTGCGTAGCTGATACGGTAGACGCATCGATACAAGATAGACCAACTGAAAGGCTGGTAAGCTGTTGTTGTCCTGCATCCTCGCGACCAGCCAACTGATGTTGCTACTGCTGCTCATGCTGCTGATGTTGCTGGCAGGTAGCTTTCTGTAGGCTTGCTTGCTGCATATCTGATACAGTAGTCATAGTTTTACCTGATGAACGACCTGAGAGGCTGGCAGGCTGCTGCTCGTCCTCGTAGCCATCCCGAATCTGTTGCTATTGTTGCTCCTGCTGTTGCTGCTGCTGCTGGCATGTATCATTCCTTAGCTCTGCTTGCTGCCCAGCTGATCCAAGTAGCGCATCGATGCATAATGAACCTCCTGCGAGAAACGCAGATCCCTGACATGGCGCTTGGCCCCGACATGGCGCTTGGCCCCGACATTGCGCTTGGCCGGTTGTTGATGCTTGCTCACGGAAACGGGGCTGTGCTCGGTGGCGCGACGTTGCGATAGCAACGCCACCCACATCAGAAAATACAATCATTGTGCATAATAGCAGGCACCAGACGCGGCATGCGACCCAAGCTGGGTACCCTTGCGTTTGCTGTTGTTACCACAACAGTGCGCCCGCCCTGTGCCTCCCTTTTCTTTGTGCTTTGCCTGCTGTCTCTTTGCTTTGTTGTTATGTGTCTTCGGCGACGCCTTGTGTCTGGCTCGTGTAACTCGCTAACGGCACAGTGCCATGGCATCTATGCGAGTGCAAAAACCATTTTGTTTAGGTGCAGTAGCTTGTAGAGGAGCTGTTACGGCGGAACGCATGCACCCGCGAGTGAATTCACATGTACGAAGCTGAAACAAGCATCAACGGAAACGCAGCTGCAAAGGCCAGAAGTCTAGAGAGCAGTGCTGTAAGAAAACCAATGCACTCAAACTTACAGATGCGTTGCTGCTGAACAAACTGTTCAAGCTCAAGATGAATATGCACAGATCTGCGTCTAGACATGATCTGTCACCAACAAGTATCGAGGAAGCAGGACAGCACACAATGCACAGCAGCAGAATGCAGGTTTGAAATGGCTGCAATCACCAGGTTGTGGCTTCACCTCGACAACAGTAAACCTCGGGATAGACACATGACAGTACAGTACATTTTAACCAAAAGCCTGCACATTTGAACATCCAGCAAGGCTGGGTCAGGACATGTTTCAGGCGTACAAGACACCCCACTAATTGCTAGACATACCTGCAACGCGCCTCGTGAGGTCGATAATGACGAGGTCCCACGTACCCTCATCCCTCAATGCATTCAGGCATAGGCATAGATGGCTCAATTGAGTTGCCAACCTGATTGGGCGACCCCAAAGTCTGGCCAGCATGCTGCTTATCTAATTAATGGTATGACAGCAACCCAGAACAGCAAATTGAAGTCCCGGCTCAGCATGGACAGTGCACATGACAGGCAAAGTGACGGCGTGCACGTCATGTGACCAGTGGAAATGATGCTCCAACAGGCATGCGCTGCTTCAGTTGTTCACCCTGTTCACCCCGACACACAACATAACCACCATATCATACCGATACACACCCTGCCGTACAAGCCTGCATATTAGCCCCCCGTCTTTTACTTTATACTGCTATCCGCCTGTCACATAACCCCCCAGCTGACACAACATGCACGTGCACCTTCAAACCACGAACACAACTCCAGATCTCTGCTGAACCGAAAATGAGTGTCAGCGTGCACACTCGCTATGCCGAACACGTACAACATGTGTGCCGGCAGCTTGACCGTAGTAGCAGCAAAAGCAGGTATACGTGCGTGTGTCACAGAGGATGAGCTGAGGATGCGACCACCCATTGCAGTGGACTCCACAGCTGCTCCAAGAGGATACTGGCAGTGAAGCAAATCATGGGTGAGCCCGTGCTACCCAGTGTCCAGCATGAGCGCATGTTGCGTACCAAACTCAGCAAAAGTTGTGCAGTTCGCTGCTGCATGCGCTAGAGCACATCAACTCTCTGTACCAAGCATGTAGCTAGCAATGTCGTGCAAATTGCTGAGCAAAGGCAGACCATAGGCTTTGGTCCAAACTGTGCATGCACTGGTGCAAGAAACCCCTACCAGTGATTTCCCGACAAGTACTGCTGCACCCAAGCAATCTTGACCTCCAACACCGCATAACCGTCTTCTTCCTCTTACTAGACCAACCAACAGCACCCTTGCGTCCGCCACAACGCAGTAACTCAACTTTCTTTTTCCAACTAGGTGCGAGATGCTGCAACTTGGCGGAACCCTGCAGCATTGCGTGCTGCTTGCCACCCACCGACGCCTCATGATCACATCCACTCCTCGCCCAACACAGGGACAACCCGCATCTTCACCCCCTAGGGCAGGTGATTAATTGCACAACCGCCGAGTTTTCAACCATTGGTGTCTGAAGTGTAAAAAACAGTCCCAACACACCAGGAGGCACACACCCGCTGATGCTGGTTGCATACAAGTCAAAGTAGGCTCTACTGCGGCGGAATGATTGTGGTATCTCGCCCATTATGGCGGTATTATTTCTAAGGCCCACGTACAGCTCACCAGGCATGTCCCTCCACTGAATGGGCAGCGTGCCTGCATGCATGTCATGGTAGAGGCAACACCAGCAGCAGCAGCAACACGCATTGTGGGTGTTGAGGTGGCAGATTGTTGATGTTTTTGTGCCAGAGGTTCCGAAGTTGTGGTGCCCAAGCACTGGTAGCGTGCTTGCAGCGCTCACCACAGGCGCAGCAGCGGTGCAGAGGCGTCCATACAATACAATGTATGCAATGCAAGCTAGACAGCGATTAACACTAGCTGTTTACGCCCGCAACATGAACCGCACGCTGGAGGGGGAATGGGATCAACATTTTGAGGTAAAATGTGGCTAGCGCAGGGGGGCTGCGCCTCCCAATGCCGTACAATGCAAAGCGCAACGCTCGTGGTGCATCAGAGCCCCTTGAGAACAAGCAGACTCACCGGTTAATGTGTTACCGATCAGCTCAAGCATGGTCAAACTTCTGAGGTTTGCCAAGGTTGGCGGTAGGGGCCCTGACAACCCGTTGAACGCTAAGTCCAATACTGTCAGATTGTTCCAATGGCTCCCGAATGTTGATGGTATCTGTCCAATCAAGTTGCATTCACCCAAATTCAGTCTCAGCAGGTTAGGTGCACTTGCTGGTAGCGCAGACGGAAGCTCGGCAGGTCCAGCTCGCCAGCACCTAGAGCAGCTGAAGACCTGCAGCTGTGGCAGCCGCTGCAGCAACTGAGGCAGCTGAGTAAGATTAAGACCGGCGGCAGCGGCAACTCCGGAGGCACCCACTTCAATTGATGTGATGAACTCAATTCCGTCGATTAGCGACACCGAAACCCTGCAGAACCCCCGCTGCTCACCCTGCCGGTGGTTTTCCTGGAACGTTTTGCTGGTCTGGCCACGCTGAATGGAACTCCCAAGCTTGTCAACAATTTGTTTCCTGACGGCATTCAACATGCTTCTGAACTCATTATCAACACTAACATTCAGCGATGGCAGAAAGAATCTGCTGATGGCTCGGCGCTGACGCCTCTGCTGCACCTCTTTTGCACTGCGGTCTGCACACCTGCCGTCAACTTGTGTCTTGACATATGACACTGTTGTGTAGGGGGTGAGAGGCACACACCCTGACAACTGGGGGTTGTAGTCCAGGAACAAGTATGCCAGCCTCCCTTCCAGGTTGTGAAATTGGGCAGGCAGGGCTCCCGAAAGGTCATTATGTTGTAGGTTGATGTTGAAGAGCAGACCGACTTTTGACGGGTCCGTCTTTGACCAATCGTCAGGCACCTAAAAGCAGGGCAGATGAAAGCAAAACATTAATAATACATTGGACGCGAGTCTTCACATTGTTATCATGATTATTAATATTGGACCAAAACAATCACAACAGGGACCAGGATGCAGCAGGTCCACCTGCACCAATAGGTGTTGCTTCGGCCAGGAGCACAGGGTTGAAAGGATTGATTTGCATGCAAGCTGGCGTAACCTGGGCAATTCATAAAACTTGTGAGGTTACTGCTGCACTATGGCACTTTCATTACGCTATTCATGTTCAAGGCAAAGCCTTCGAGATACTACACGCAGCAAACCTGAAAACCCTTTTCCAAGCAAACAACCCTGCCGATCCACTACCAACATCATTTTTCGAGTTTGACAAAAGCATTGTCATGATAAAATATACTGATTTCACAATTGCAGACACCCTTTTTGGTCAATTCATCATGTGTTGCTACAGTATATTTGTGTGGCAAAGATTGGGCAATTGCGCACCAAACACTCACTCACCCTGCCAGTGAACCTGTTGTGCTGCAAGAAAAGGTTTTCCAGGCTGTCAATGGCAGAAACTCCGCCAATGACTCCAGGCAGGCTGCCACCCAGCTGGTTTCCCGACAGGTCAATGTAGAGTAGTCCGCGAGGCAGGTCCGTCACAAAGTCTGTACGCGTCTTGGTCCATTGCAAGGGGATGGGACCACTGCATGTGCAGGTAACCGTAGGTAGCAGCACCAGAGCGCGGCAACAGCACGAGTGCTGAATTGATACAATCAGCGTTTTTGCTAACATCGGTCATCTGGCTGAACTGGCCCTCGCCACTGCATAACTTTTTGCTGCATGCAAAAAGTATGAAATTGGCCATGATGTGCACATCTACAACTGTCTTGACGTCCATGGTTCAAACACCAACACAAGATGTCTTCAGCAAAACCCACACCGTTGCAATGATGTGCCAAAGGATCGACATTCCGCACTCGCTGTCGGACCACCGCGTGCGGCATACATCATAATCATGAAAACGGTGAACAATCATCACCCCAACTGCATTCTACCTGCTGTGAAAGGCCCACATACGTTTCTAAGCTGAACCCACGCTGCATGCAGGACATCCACAACTCAAGCAACCGCCCAGTAACATGACAGGGGACACCACTATGAGCGCCAACTGCACAACATGGACTTCAAATCACCTACCTGATCCCGCATGTATCAACGGCCGCGTCAACAAAGTCCAGCGCATCACCCTGCCGCGTCACTTCCAGCCTAGTAAGTCCCCTCCAGCCATACAGCAGGTTGGGTGGCAGCGCGCCCACCATGCAGTAGTGGTTGATAGCAAAATATGTGAACTTTAGCGCACCAAGCTTCGGATTCAACGTGCCATTGTACACATAGATGTATAGCCAAAACATATCTGGCAGGTCCAGCAAAGCGGTGACAAGCTGTTCGCTGAGTTCGGGGTGCATCTGAGGCGTGATGGTCGAGTTGCTGTCGAGCACGCGGAAATAGAGGCCAGCAACAGTCCTGTTTCCGGCACCGCCGGAGCAGCCAATGGCGAGGGAGAAGCGCACTCCATTTGAAGTCGTGTTGGTCCGCCGCACAGCCCTGCAATGTGTGTCAAGAGCAGCCATAGCAAAGGTAATGGGTGAGCGCCAGCTGCAGTAGGGTGGCAAACTTCACGGCCACTCTACAAGGATACATCCCCTTGCCAGCAGTAGCAAGGAAAGGAGGTAGTTAGCGCAGGCTCAGCAGGAAGCCATTATGGC
The DNA here is from genome assembly GCA_014080715.1 of Scenedesmus sp. NREL 46B-D3. Lineage (NCBI taxonomy): Eukaryota > Viridiplantae > Chlorophyta > Chlorophyceae > Sphaeropleales > Scenedesmaceae > Scenedesmus > Scenedesmus sp. NREL 46B-D3. The sequence goes on along the minus strand of JACERP010000133.1, from coordinate 252,595 downwards.
GATTATAGTTCATGGTTCGTGTCGAGGGTCTTACAACGGCCTCCACGAAGAAACAATCAAATTACTACACCACAATAAGATGGCAGGTGTGATACGGCTAAGACAGCGTTTTGAAAGCCTGCATGGCATTTTATGCCTCATTATCATTGTTTCAAGTAACATTGATGTGTTTCGACATGTGTCTGCACCGGTTCTTGCCATGCCCCTGGCGCAGATGCACGTCTAAACATGCCAACACCACTCTCAAAACAAGGAGGCACAGCAAAACAACAGCCTTTAGCAGAACAATCAACAGCAATAGTTCCGTTACGGGGGTGGCACCGGTGCAGCAAGTGCAGCGCCCTGCTGGTGATGTGACAGCAGGAGCAAAACATGAAGGAAGGCATCGATGTTCAGCAGAGCTGCAGCACGTGTGTGGCAGATGCATGCTGTTTTGAGCCATACATAGGGATGTGCGCAATCGTAAATGCCACAAATCAATACCGCGTAGAAAGCGTACAACACCCTCAGAACCCTGCAGAAGCTGCACCCACCCTCCACCCTGGTGAGCCACGGCTGCTGACATACACGTGTTACCATGCTTGTATTTATATGCCGTAGGGGGCCTTATATGCCTGGCATAGACGGAAATAATACATGAAGTTGGCAATCCTGCGCCTAGCTGTCAGGTTTGTGTTGTTCAACATGTCGCTACGTTTGTCATAATACTTAGATGCATTTCAGCATGTGATTGCCTGCTGTACCTGCGCATATGCCTGTAGACGACAGCATGTTTGCGAACTTGAGTGCGGCAGCGGCTGTTGAGCCCTCAGAGTGGCATTACATGCCTGCACATGCCTCAGCTGCTGCCATGATAGCGTATAGTTGTTGTACAACACACAGAACTCCCTCTGCTGCTGCGACAGAGTCATAAGCAACCTTCAAGCAGCAGAAAGAGCATCACCTCAATGTTTGCTGGTGTTACACAAGCGCATTGCGCACGCAAACGCCTTGCATGTGTAAGGCTGCACCTCCCACATGTTTTTTGAAAGGTATGTGCGGTGCATCACAAACATCTTGAGCAGTGCTGCTTAATGTGCAACGGAAACACCGGCATCAATCCTGAAGCATTGGACTGTCACCTTGAGCAAACTCCAGCATAGCATGCTGCGCACACACACCCTATCGTTGTGGCTAGTTGCACTGTGCAGCCAACCTATTGGCTGCCCTGGCTGCAGCGGAAAGCACAGTTACCAACCGTTGCTGCATGAGTTCTGAATCCTTTGGCTGTGAACAACATCAGAACAACCTGCTACACACAAACAGCCCATTGCTGCTGTGGCCACACCCAAGCACATGATGCAGTGCACAGCCAGTGCCGATGGCGCTGATGCCGATGGCGCTGATGCTATGGCTTGAATGGGTAATATGATGATGATGATGATGATGATGCAGTGCACAGCCAGCAACATCGCGCTTGTTGCACCCATGCACAGCTACCAACTGCTGCTACAACCTGCCTGAATCCTTCAGTTGTGAACAACACAAGCCACAACCTTCACCATATTACGATACTACCATAGTAGGGCCACTGGCCCATCTGGTGGGCCCACTAAGGAACCAAACAAGGCTCATTTACAAATAGACATACCATTGCTGCTGTGCCCAAACCCAAGCACAACCACACATTCAACTGTTGTATCAATTTACACGACTTATTTTCTTGAGATCCTGACAAAGCTCAGCCAGTATTGCTTCTGCTGGTTGTTTCATCAGCAGTTGTGCCCCATTGACAAACAACAACATCAGCCCATCATACTACTGGCAGAATGTAGCCGTAGAGTCTCTAAAAATCCCTGGCACTGACTTTGGCTTTGAGCTGCCAGATGCTTCTCCCTCACCTGAGACACTGCCAGGCATAAATGTCAGGCCGCATCGCACTGCGCAAGCTTGTAGCAACTAGCGTACGGTTCCCAGGCATTGAGGATGTGCTGCCGCTGCCCTGAAAAGATAAGAATATGGTGGATCTGCAGTACGCATATGGCAGCTCTGACGTGCCTGCAGTTACTGTGCAGCTGGGTTGGCTGGCTGCCTGAATTGCGGCAGCTGCTGTGCCAGTGCAGCATTTGATCATGTTGTGGCAAAGCTGTAAGCAGCACGTCCTTGGTAGCATTGTGGATTGGCTTACATAAGCATGTTGTTTTTTACTTTCAGTGCAAGCTGTCGAATCTCTAATAATACATTAAAAATATGCAATACTCTATTGCTCCAAATGGTCATCTCTAGTGAATATTGCCGGAAGCCGGCACGACTTTTTGTGAAGAGCGTTACTTCTTACTTTACTTTACTTTACCTGCTCCACCCATCGAGGAGTGAGAACCCCATTCAGGAGCCAACGAGAGGCTCATTGGGGGAGAAACATCATAGAAAACATCATTCTACATCAGAAAAGATACAAGAATCAGCACAGAAGATTCTTCCGCTGCATCTATCGCTTGAGCAATAAAAGAAGAAGACAAGAAGGACTCAGGGTCTGCCTCGGGGTGGCAGCGCACCAAATAGCAACAATGCACAAAGGCGGCCACAAGAGCAGGCTGCTGCCGCATAAATGTCATCATGCCAACCATCTAGTTGACAAGAGGCAATATTAGACCACGTCTGCGACGCACCCCCAAACGGTGCAAAAAGGCAAGCACGACGCTGGTGAACTGGCGCGTACGAAGGACACTCAAAAACCATGTGAAGCTCGTTGTCAGCCTGGCCCAAGTGACATCCAGGGCGTTGGCATATACGATCAGCACGCACCAATGGTGCTTTATCACCGCAGGCCGGAGTGGCAATGTTTTATTGTGTTTAAACATCACCGGTGCTGGCACAGGCCTTGTAAATAATGTCGCCGAGGGACTGAATTGCAGCATGCACCACTTCTGCTGGTAGTACAAGCCTACAGTGCCCGTGCCAGCCTTGCTGCTCTTGGTACCCTTGCCAGCTCGCTGCTGCTGGCACCCTTGCTGCTGCTTCTGCCCTTGTTTGGCTGTGCTGCTGCTGCACCTGCTGGCTTGGGTTTCTTGCGGCCAGGCTGGCGGCCTGCCACGCTTAGGCTAAAGTGCTGCTGCTGCTGCCGCCGCTGCTCCTGCTGCTGCTGCTGCCTTTCTGCTGCGCTCAGGAGTCTTTCTGATACTGTTGCCCTACTGTCCGTGCGGCTTGTTGAGCACGACAAATAAATGTCGTAATGTTGTCTGCTTTGGATCGCTGGGTTTGCCAATGAGAAACTTGCCATTGAGCAGGCCCGCCATCTCAGCAACGACACGGGGAGCAACACCCCGACTGCCGCTTCCGAGTGCTCTTACATGTCGTGCAAACCATACGTAAGCTTTTACAGCGTAAGTATCAGCGATGTAAGCAGAATATGTGATACAAAGACATTATTTAGATTTGTGATTCAACATCGCCAGAAGCCAAAAACCTTCAAGTCAATCATCGGAAAGCTCAATATACTTTTCTGTTTCAGTGATGATTAGATAATTGTAATTCCTAAAAAACATAATGTGTGAATGAAAGCATTTGAGTATTAGATACAACAACTGCATTGGCTACAAACTCCTGCAAGTGTGAGGGGCAGAAGACGGTTCCATCCCATATCCATAAGATCACTGTAGTTATAACGAGGAAGAGTGGCAAAAACCTAATCTAAATAGATACAACAGAAGTAACTTTAAGCCTTAGCCAAAAACTTCCGGGAAACCAATCTTGAAAAAAATATATTCATAGGTGCAGCAGTTCTACCTAAAAACAACAGCCTTGTTACAGTTGCCATTCAGTGCAAGCCGAGATGCTTGCATGGTTGTAGAGCAGCAGCAGCAGCAGCAGCAGCAAAGTGACACTGCTGCTACCACCTCTACGATGACATTTAAGAACCAGAATGGTCTCTAGTATGTTTGTGAATCGTTGTGAGCCGTTTCTGGTGCTTTTCGGCCGATTATGTTGGCTCGACACGGCGTAGACTACGGACAATATACGATGATCGACGTACAGCGTACGCTTGTCGTTTACGTGTCATGAATGCGACTTTTTTTCTGAGTAGTCGCCAAAAACGTGTATAATCGTAAATGACGTTTCAATTCGACGTATATGTATACTTGTACCTTTGGGCACATGATGTATGACGCATACAACATTATGCAAGTCAGCCGCCTTTTGGCCTCAAGGGCTCCACGTCATCAGCTTGTGAAGTGACATAATGTGCGTGTATACGCTTGTTGTGTTGCTTGACCATCTGCAGGATCAATGCTCAAATCCACGACCTACATGCGCTATCGTCAGCCATCAACTACTGTTGGCCTGCCCGGCGCACCACAACCTTCATATCATATTCCGTCACAGCACTTCCCTTGTTTGCGCATGTGGGCAGATGAAGTTTGCTGCAATAACTTCACACTGGTGCTACGGTCAGGTTGACACAAGCATATTGAACAGACGGCGCACCAGTTTTCGGAGTTTGGCTCAATAGCAGAACATCTAACGTGGGCGCTGGCCTCTTGGTTTGACATCTGGTAGTCAATGGTCTGCAGCACCTTGCGCAGCGCAACCTGCAGCAGCAACACCAGGTGTGCGTGCACAAGTTTGCTGGTAGCTGCTTGTGTCAGCATCAAACATTTCTGAACCCAGCACATGCAGCACCTTGCAATCTGCAGCAACAGCGACACAACAGTTGTGCTGAGACCAAATGTTACATTGGCACAAGCTCTGCCATCAAAGATTGTGCTGCGCCGCAGCAAAGACGTTGTGCTTGCATAATCAAAAACATAAAGTTAACAAAGTAGCTACACACCCTTTGTTTGTGACCCTGTCTTAGTATCAGAGCGAGTTTCCCTCAGCAAAAGAGGTTGTGCACGCCGCAGCAACAGAGGCTGAGCATGCCTCAGCAGCAAAGGATAATCATGCTTGAGCAGGAGAGACTGTGTTTGCTTCAGCAAGAGAGGCAGTGATGTGCTCCAGCATCATGGGTTTTGCTGGCCTTAGCACCCGAAGCTGCGCCTGCCTCAGCAACTGATCATCAAGTTGATGCTGCTTTGCTCCATGGCAGGGGAACCAGCAGCACACTACAGCAACTGCATGAATGCAGTGATTGGCTGCAGCACTACTAAAACACTGACTCCCCACTAAACCAGGTGCTGCAACTTTAGACAAAGCTTATGTCACTGTTCCGGCCGCACCTGTTGACGCTCAGGTAAGTCGATCCCGTTCCTGCCACTGCCTCTCTCCCAGGCCACTGCATTAAACTCTTGAATGTCGGTCCAGCTGCCCTTGCAGACCTTGATGACTCTGCCAGCCTCCAGCTGAGTCACATTCACATCGCTGTAGAACAGCGTGCACGCCACCTGCAGGAGTTCAGCCGGCAGGAATGTGCTTGAACACATTATATGCTTTCAGAAAGAAACTAACTACGCAAACAATTGACAATCAGATGTTTGCACAGCGATGTAGAGCAGGCGGCAACCTACGCAACAGCAGCTGGTGTGAGCCTGCTTGAGCCAAAGGCTGTAACATGCGCATCTCCTTCAGCACATCCACGCCATGGCATGACAGGGTCCGGCACCCTGCGGCAGTTTGCAGACAAGCGTGCACTACCACAGTGCAGGGCGCCCGTTGCACCTGTTGCGGGGGCGTGCCGGGCATGGCCTGGCTGCTGACAAGCAGCAAGACTACAACTCACAAGCACGGCTCAGCAAACGGCTCAGCAAACGGCCGCAAATACGACCTCGCAATTGGCATGCGAGCCTGGCAAGCATGTACTCTGAAGTTCCTGGAAAAACCCTTTGATATGTAATGCATGCTAAACTTCTTGCACCATACAGGCTCTGGTTGTAATGCATCATGTTGCACACAAGGCTTAACCACCCAAGGGTGTCATGCTCTGCAAGCAAACCAGCGGCACACAAGTACTTCAAAAACCAGCCCACAACATGATATGCTGCTTGCTCAGCACCTTACCGTGCCGTGGCGTGTGCAGAGCGGATTCGACACCAGCGTTGCTTTGTCACATCTGACTTTTGTTTCGACTCCAGCCTCGTCAAAGTGGGAGCATATGAAGTAGGGCTCAATGGCTCCGCGTTCTGGTGAGGTTGGGTTGCTCAGCATCTCCTGGGTCACATTTTGCACAATGCTAAGTGCCTGCTGCATTTCGTCAAGCTTCAGCGTGCGCTGATACTTGTAGGTCACGTCGGGGATGATGCTGAACAGTTGCAGGTTGTCCTCGACCAGGGTGCGGATGTCAACATCAAAGTGTTCTGCAGTAGTGGCAATTGCACATATTATGCAAAGTAAGCTTTAGGTGCTGGGCTGGGAGAAGCAGTGTTCTCACGGCGGGGGGTGGTGTTGTACAAGTAGCAGTGAGAACAGCCAACAAAGCAGAGCACAAAGCATGCATATGCATGCATATGTCCTATTATGGTACTGTAAGCAGCTCCGAACAGCCCATCCTGCTGTCACAATTCACATAGGACTAGCTGCAGCACTTCCTTGACAGCCGCCACATTTGTCATAGGCTCTGTGCTAAAGCTTGACACCGTGAACATACGGGTGGAAGCTGGAGCTTCGATGGCTTCGCCATCAAGACAGCTGAGCGGCGCTGTGCACACGTATGACCTTACAACTGCTTTGCCATCCACACATGCATCTCAGTTGCGACAGATCCAAACCTGTTGTGCGACCAGATACTGACGCAGCAGCCTAACACCGCAGTCAGGGGTACTGAAAAAGATTCAGGCTACTCAACAACCAGCTCAGAAGCGTCCCTGTCAGCATAGACAAGCTTGCAAATGCAGTGCACAGCTGCTCACCCGCTACAGATGCAAACGTGTCATTGGTTGACATTTCGTAAAGGTAGCAGGTCGCATCTCCCACTATTGGACGCAAGGGCAGTCGCGTGTTGGTCAGCCATGGCCTGTTGCCGTGTAGGTTGTCAACAGACCCAGGTGCAGGTTCACACACGACACCATACGTAACATCTGCAATGGCATAACACGTTTGCATCAGCGATAACATTTCAAATGCATCTGCTAGAATGCCTACAGACCCCGGGGCAATGTATTGTATTGCACAGCGTGCCAGGCGTTGCAGCAACATGCGGAATCTTGTGCGCCTGGGATGTTCTAGTGTCATGGGGTTACATGTATAGTTGAAGAACATGCAAACCTGTCTGAGCCGATTGCTCAGTTTGATGGGGTTGCACTGCACACACATGTGCATAAGTATGATGTGCTGCAATTGACCACAAACCCGGTTGCTCGTGGCTGGTTCACCTGGTGTGCCAACTCCTGCCAAAACCAATACACAACCAAGCAGCAGAAGCAGCAGCAGAAGCAGCAGCAGAAGCAGCAGCAGGAGACATAGATCAGTGATCAATGTCCAGCCTCTGGTTGCGTTGCCAACCTTGCTGTTAACATTGGCTGCAATAAACACACCTTGCAACGGGTTGATGAAGGCATTGCAGGTTCAAGGCAACTGCTCTGCCCATGCATTAAGCAATTGCCGTGGTAAATCCAGGATTTGCTGTGCAACTCTGCATCAGAGTCAGCCGCCGCACCTGCCACTCCCATGCGTATCCTGAACATGCCATCTGCAGTGATGCCATTTTTGCGGGGATTGTCAAGTTCACCACCAGAGCCCCCTGCAGCAGCAGCAGCAGCAGCAGAGGCAGCAGCATCGGCAGCGGCAGCAGCAGCAGCAGCACTGTCACCAAACAACTGAAGAGTGGCTGCAAGAAAAGATGGCAGATGCACTGGCTAAGCAACCAAATAAGGGAGAAGGAGAGGGAAATATACGAGCGAGCCAGAGAAATTGAGGGATCAAGGGATCCACTATCAAGCAGCCCAACACATGAAAGGTTTGGGATCAACGCCTTGCACAACTGTGAGGACTGAACCTGCACTAGGATGCGCTGACGGCCAACTGGAGCTGAGCCAAACAACAACCAGCTAAACAACAAAATCAATGAATCAGCAAACAAACCTATGTGCAGAGACAAAAAGTACACACGCATAACCATGTCTGTATTAACACACATACAGATGATAATCACGACATCGTTCCACTGCAACTGACAACCCACAACACCTTTGGGGGTCATGGGCACAGGTAGAGGGTGTGCTAGTCTAGTGTTGTGGCCCGGAGACACACACCATGTTGGGCCAGAACTTATGCTGGCCGTTTATAATTGTTGGTGTGGGCTGGCAGTGTCCTTGTGGGAGGATTCATCCCACGCGGGAGTGCACTGCCGCTGTGGTCCAGCTCAGGGCCATCAGTGATCAGAGTTTGGGTATGATCATTGCATGAGAGATATGTCAAGCGAGCGTTCTTCCGTTCAAGCTTTTGGCCGTATCTGGCCCTAGCTTGTGGGCCTGCGCCCACCGGTTAGGAACCACTGAAGGTGGTTTGGGAGCGGCTGCCGTTTTTGGGTTTTCGCTCTTGCTAGAAAAATGTGTAATTGATTGACTGATTGATGCTGGCAATACCTTCAGCGTTTTGTGCGTACTTCTTGAGTGAGCTCAAGAGCGAGAGGAGAGAAGGAGAGAGAGACACACGCATGCGCCCACGCCCACGCGCACGCACGCCCACGCCCACCCACGCCCACACGCACGCCCACGCACGCACGCCCACGCACGCACGCCCACGCACGCACGCACGCACGCACGCCCACACCCACGCACGCACGCCCACGCACGCACGCACACACACACGCACGCACGCACGCACGCACACACAGAGAGCGAGCGAGCGAGAGAGAGAGAGAGAGAGAGAGAGAGAGAGAGAGAGAGGAGAGAGAGAGAGAGAGAGAGAGAGAGAGAGAGAGAGAGAGAGCCTATTCCAGGCTGCCAATAAGCGATTCAATGAGGCTGTCGTCAAACCAAGAGCAAGGCGGCATGGCTTAGCCCTAGCCAAGGTCAAGACTGTTTGTTTGACAGCTTGCTGCACAAACTGCACAGCGAAAGCACACATCGTGTCGTGGTGCTGCTGCCCTTCATCCTGCAATTGATGCTGCTGCTGCTGCTGCTGCTGCTGCTTCTGGCTGACCTTTTGCCAGCCGTCTCACATGAATTGAGGATGGTCCAAGTAAAGTTGGTGTTGTCATAGCCTACTATGACTGCTGCGTGGCCGTACGACAGGCGCGCTGTGATGTTGCGTGTGTAAGGCGGCAGCTCTTGTGAAGTCTTGTGTCTGGCGCTTTCATTGAATTGCACACCAATGTCATCATAAATTGCAATCCTGCAAGCATACAAGCACGACAGCAGTTGCCGCACACATGATGCTTCAAGGAGCACAGCAGCAGCACCTACAACTTGGGGATACATATCAAGCAAGGCATGCCTGTTACAAACATTCAGATTGTGCAATTCAAGCATGTATGTAGGCACGGCAGCATGCAGTCCATCATGGTATACCAATACTTTCAAACGGAAAAGTGACAAGCAACAGACGGCAATTAATTTGCTCTGCTTACCTGGTGATGACAGCGCCATGTTTGCGGATGTGTTGCTGAATCTGCGTAGCGATTGCGCAGGAGCAAAACAGCATCATGCGGTTCATAAATATATTCAACGTCTGCTGGGTAACAGAGCTTGATGCAAGTAAAAAAATAGCAGCGCACTGCAGCAGCAGGCTCCAGGCTTCACAAGCAGACGTGGTTGTGTATAAGAGCAGCAACAATGGCAGCAAGACTGGCGTGTCCAGGAGCAAGATAACACATAAGGTTGGCATGTAATGCTTTTGCATCCGTATCAAAAGCAACTTGTTTGCTGGATACAGTGCAGCATGCATGTGCAGTGCTTTGCTGCAGAAGCTGCCGAGGCACATGCAGTATGTGGTTATAAAGGCATTGGCAATGTGCACCCTTTAATGTATGTGCCTGACTTGTGTGCTTGTCAACTATCTTGATTAACTCACAAGCATAATGAAGGGTGGCGATCATGAATGGTGTAGCTCTGCAGTGTCTCCCACCAGGCAGCATGGAAGTTGTTTAGTGCACCAATATAATAAGCCGTCCGCAGTACAATAAACAGAATGATGCAACTTAAATTTCCACACCTGCCAGAAGCTGCTGAGGCTCCTGAAGCTGCAAGTATAGCGCGGCTGATCAACAGTGACCCCCTGGCACTCTGGGTCATTTGACGCTTCCGTTGTGATCCTGCAGACTCTGTCAAAGTTGTTGATGTCTGGCTCTACACTGCCAGCTGGATTTCTGGCAAGTGCTGCAACGAAGCACTTGTCGGGCAGCATCCAACTCGGGTTCTCCGACTGCAGCAGTCACAAAAGACACAGATGGGACAGGATGGTGTGCCAGAGTGACTGTACACAGTCATGCTTAGTGACTCTGTGCGCTACACTCTGCATTGCTAACTGCATTTCAGCCGGAGCAGCAGCCACTTGAGGGTGACCTTCAGCAGCAGTGTCGATAGCACAAAGCAGGGTGGGTAGCAAACTGCACACAACAACAATGTGGAGGAGTTGCTTGCTTGCAAAAATTGCAAACGTTGCTGATTTGCGTTCCAAGGCTGCATTACAGCAATAGCTTTTGGATGTCGGCGCATGTGGTGGCAGCAACGCAATGGCATACTATGATGATAGCCCGGCATGCAAGCTGCAGTGTGACAGTCCGCAACTCTGGGAGCATGGAGAGATGCGCTGTGCCAGGCCGGGTGCTAGTCAGCAACTGTGCAACGTAAATAAGTTGGCAGCATGTTGAGGGTTCCTAGCACTGCCAGTTCACATCAGAAAGGCGTATCAGAGCATGAACAGGTATGTGCGCAGCTGCTGTCAGCCCAGATTGTTGCTGCCAGCTGGCACGCAGGCGAGCCACCGCACAACAGAAAGCATAGCTAACAGAGATAGCCGCTGGCTATACTGTTGCTGCTGCAGCTCCTCCTGCTCACCAAGGCCTTCAGCGAATCTGCGATATCCCAACCTGCAAGCAGAAATTTGCAGCATATTGGCATGTCAGCCGAGGGAACAAGGGCCATACTGACATGTGACACGTTGGCAAGACAGCGGCAGCTATGCGACTTCACTGCGAGTGCTCAATATGTAGAACAGAAAGAAAAAATCAGAACAATACTTATGTCAAAGCCACACTGAGGAAGCAAGGCAAACATAGATCGGCATGTGCACATCACACACAAGAACAGCACCCAACCACAGATGCCACACTTGAAGTACAAATAAAAATGAAGTTGACCGCCGTTAATGCATGCAAAGGTGCAGCTGAGGAACAAGAGAAGGTAGATATGCTGCATGCATGCCATACATATTATGCAGCACCTGACTATGGAAGCCACAAGTAGCCTGAAGGGTTTGCTCATCGCTACCCCTCACCCGTCTTGCATGTGCGGCCTCCAGCCAAGCAGTAGTACATTGCTCTTGCCGACACGTTGAAATTTTCAGGCAGCCGCCGTGCTGTGTACGCCAGAGACATCTCCACCGCTGCTGCAGCAGCCATTCCTACGCACGAGTTGCATGCTTCCTGATCGCGTGGCTTCGGCACGTAGTTCAGGTTTCCTGGGGTTTGTGTTGAGTTGAAGCTGTGGTAAACTGGTGGGCTGGCGCCTACATAGTACATTGAGCTTTGAAGCTGCTTGAAATCCCGAGCTTGCCCGAAATTAGAGCCTAGGTTACCGCTTCCTCCTCGACCTTTCCGTCCTCTGCCACCTGTAGTCGCAGCAGCAGCAGCAGCAACGGCAGCGGCAAGGGCAGCAGCATACATGCAGCAACAAGCATTAAATTTCAGCCACTGCAATTATACTCAACATATCGGTCACTGAAACCGGCATGACAGGGCAGAGCAGGCATTCATCGCTTTGAGTGGGTAAAAAACTGCAAGGACACACAATGCCCCAGCGCCATGTGCAGCTAGGCTCCCCCACCTCTTGCCACCCACGGAGCTCCCCATCCCAGGCTTTGCACGCTATACACAACCAGTTCAGGACACAACATCGGTGCCGGCACACAGTGCTTTGATGCAGACAGCTGATGTCGACCAGGCCTAGGTGTCAACAATGCCTGGGGTGACGTACGTGCCAGCGATAGGGCGCGCCAGAGCATCATTCAGAGCACAGTACAGCACAGGTAGCACAGCAAGCCCATGCAAGACACAACAGGCACCAGGAGGATGAACCTGGTATGGCAAGAAGATGCATTGGTATGTTGATCAGGCCATTGAATGACAAGGCGAAACACAGGACAGCAACCTCATGAACACCGTGATGGTGCGCAACAAAACTTGCTTGAATGTGATACACCTAAACAACTATACTACGCTTATTTTATGTCAGCAGTGTGAAGTGACGTGATGTGATGCAAAGCGATCACTACTGCATGTGCACACCATCATACGACCCCTATGTCACTGCTGTGGCTTAGCTGTGTGTACACGACAACCCACCCCACTTCTGCTTCTCACCACTCGCACAACCAAAGCCCAGCACAACTCTGATTCCCTATACAGGGACATGTAGCGCCGCAAATTGTTTCTGTGGTAAGCTTTGCTTCTGATGTGTCGCTGATGTGCCGCAGCGGAAAGCCGCTGCACTGCTGGTTACAGGGCCCTCAAATGAGGTCGACTACTAACAGCTGCTCATCAAGTTGCGTAACCGATGTTAAGCAACAGAAAATGTTGTGCCCGGGCCCCCTACCCGCCACCCACCTGTGGTAGACAATAACAGCAGGTCTTCAAAGTCCTCAAACTCGGTGGCTGTTTCGGCTGCATTGGCGCCCAGCTGCTCAGTTGTGGCAGTGAGACCCTGCAAGAGGTGTGCAGCAAGAACAGGTATGAAGAGAAACATGTGAGGTGGTGTCCAGCAGGTACATGCACTTTCTGGGCAGCAAAGCACTGACTGAGATGGAGATCTATAGATCTCAAGCTACAATGCGTTCTTGCAAGCACAGCTTGCTGAACCATACCTGGTGCTGCTCGGCAGCACAGAAACGATGTTGTGACTTCGAATATGGCAGTGTGTTTATAACACGGCTTCCGCATCCAGCCATGAGGCCGATCACTGCATGTATTTGCATGCAACATGCACATGTGCATGTAGTGTACACTAGTGCACTAGTGTACACTAGTGTACACGTGACGCACATTGTAGTGTGCAAAACTGCACCTACAGCACATGCTGAGTTGGTACAGCTGCATCCCCACCCGTGTTTGTAGCGCTGCCCTGATGCGTCTTGCTGTGTCCTGCACCTGGTTGCAGCCTGCTCACCTGACCTGAGATCGTGCGGGGCCCAGCCAGCAGCAGCAACGTGCAGCATGCCAGTGCTGCTGCTGGCAGCCAGCCCGTGTGAATGCGCATTGGCTTCTGGTATGCCCTGCCTACAACTCTTGCGCGTTGACCAAGGCTGAACCTGCACATAACAGCGAACGGGGTCCGCTCAGGCTGTCAAGCACGACTACCGCTCGCGTCGAAGTCGTGGTGCAACCAACAGTGAGGACTGCTGGCATCGTGCAGGAGATCTAGAATGACTGTCCAGTGCTCACGTTCCGTATCAGCACGATACAGGGGTGTGCATAACACACAAGCACGACCCGGCCGCCGTGCTGTAGCTTTCACAAGTAAGTACAGCAGCATTACAATTTAATGGTACCTTCTTACCTATTCTGTGGACCAGATCGTGTGGAATGGGGCTGGATGAGAAGCTGAATACCAAGGCAGGTTGTCTTGCGTCGGCATTCGTCGAGTGTCGGTGGCACCCAATGAAATATGAAATACCCTAGCTGCAGTTCGTCGCTTACAGTGCCTTTAAGCTGCATCCCTGACCCGAAAAATCTGCCCCTCAAAATAACTGTTGCGACCTTTGTCACGTGAATCGGTGACACTTAGCAACTCGCGCTGCGCTAAGCTACTGTCGCTTTTGTGAAACAAGATGAGATATTTGCATGCTTAGGGTTGCTTGTGCATGTGTCGGCAAACCCAGTCACTCAATGATTGCCTTGACGTATCGCCCGTCGACGTCATGCATTCGCTGTTCGATTTCAATGTCCAATACGTTTGCCACAACCAAGGTTTTCTCCGGTCATGTGCATACAGTATTTGCCTCTTCGTAACAAGATGCTCTCCACAACAAACTACAACAAAACCTCAACGTGAATAAAAGATCTTGTTCATTATGTTTACCGGGTAAACTACGTGTGTCTGCTACAGCACGTGTACTTGACTGTGTCTGCCCCGCCCGGAAGGTCGTGGTCACCGGACTTCAGTGACTGCAGCAGCCACTAGAGCGATCACCGCCGGGTTATCCAGAACCGCGTGAGGCCCTGCAGCCTGCTACGTCAACATTTTTTGGCGACTTGATCAAACTTGGTCTTCCATACAATTGCAAGCGCTGCCCATAATTTGGGCCGGCCGCAATTTGGGCCGAAGCACAACAACGCGGCCTGTGGCAAAAAAACGCCAGCATCTGCAGATGTTTTTGCCTGGATTCTTTGCTATCAACATAAAACCAGAGAACAAGAGCCAGAGGTGCTGTGTTTGCGAGTTCAAACGAGTTCATGATGAGTTGATCAACGATGACCATTAATGATTGAATACTGTTCAATGGCTACAGTAGCATTTGTTACACGTTCTGTGGTATCAACGCTGTTGCTTCAAGACACCTGTTTTATATTTGGTTTTCCTATACCTTTTCCGCTTTTCGGTATGTTGTGCTTCCACTGCTTGCCCTCCTGCTTGCACAAAACGCGTCAACACATGCCTGGCCTATGTGTCCTTTACGCTGCCTCAAAGCGCTGTCAGACATGGCTTTTAACAAATTTCAACTTCTTGCATAAAGTTCAACTCGTGAAGCATGAGTACGTGGTACGGAAAGCACTCCCAAGCCACGCACGTGCGTGCACGTACGTGGATATCCACATCCGGAGCTCCGGAGTGTGCACGTGCACAGTAGTGTGCACTAGTGTGCGTCAAGGGGCCCCTTCCCGGGTGTCAGCCGATTTGCAAGGGGGGTGATTGTAAATGATTTGCTGATTTTGGAGGGTGGCAGAGCCCAGCTGCTGCTGTGAGCCCTCTTGGACGGTGTTTGGTTGACTTTATGCAGCAGAGGCAAAGTAGTGTTGTTGCTTTCATCTACTACTAGCGTAAACCCGTGGCATGATGCCACGGACCCCCCCCCCCCCCCAAGGCACCTTTGGTGTCAGATAGGTTACATCGGTGGAGGGCATCCCCACTTCAGCGGTTGGGCCCATGCACTACTAACAGTTCACAACATACATACATAATGATCCACTACAGGCATCCCCACTTCAGTGGTTGGGCCTTACTTCACAGAACTTCACGATAAACCACATTGACAGTGTACAATCCTTCAGGCACGTTCTGAACGTCCCCCGCGTTCACCCAACCCCCTTCCACCAACACACGCACAGCTTGCCTATGACCAACACGGGACAATGCGACATACAGCTGCCCATGGCTGAACACAGCCTTTGGCAAGTACAGCCCCACCATCCTCAAGGTTTGGCCTTGAGACTTATTCACGGTCATAGCAAATGCAGGCCTAACAGGAAACTGCACCCTTCGTAACGTGAACGGCATGCTTGAGTCTGAGGGTGTGATGGCAAGACGTGGTATGCACACAACCTCGCCCTTCGCAGGACCAGTGGCCACCTCAGCCTCAATCACACGATTCCCCAACCTTTTGACAATCAACCGCGTGCCATTGGCAAGGCCATCTGTCAAGCTTTCAACAAAATGATTGGGCACCCCACACGCAGTACCAGCTTGTGAGGTGGCACCCCAGAGAAGTTCAAGCTATTCAGAAACTCAGTTGGGTACATCCCCCTCTGCGCATCATCTGCAATGCTGTCAGCACTCAAGTACTCCCGCTGTTCTGCATTTCCATCAAAGGTTGACATCCAGTCCATCATTTGCATGTTGATGCCATCAACATGCTCATTCAAGGGCGTCAATATGGCTGACTGGGTTCTTGCAGCAGGAGTGGGTGGTGCCTGAGCACGTGCTGTAGCGAACCGACACTTGTGCGCCCTGGCAGCAGCAGCTTGCTTCTTGGCAGCTGCAGCCTGCTGTGCTTGGGTTTCCCTGAGGCGCTGCTGTCTGGCATTAAACTGAGCACGTCGCCGTTCTGCAGCTGCTGCAAGCATCTACTATTGTCTCCTGGTTTAAAATGATCCGGCTATGGCGCATGCTGTGCTCCCAAGTGACACAAGTGCCTCAGAGACAGAATCTTCAAAACTTGTTGAGGTCGGATTAGTTGGTTGGATTATTACTCCTTGGCTGTTGTGGGACCCCATCAAGGCTCACAGTAGCACTAAACGTTTCAAATGAAACGAAACGTTTTGTTTTGAAACGCGTTTCATTTGACAGTGATCAGGCAGCCACCTCTTTAAAACGCTGTCAAAACGTCATGTTATAACATGTAATTACAGCACTTGTGCATGTAAAAGAACGGATTTAACGGCTCCTGGGCTCCAGGTAAATGCAAAACGTCATACCTTCGAAGCAATGCTTGACCAGGAGCGGCCCGCTCAAGCTTTCTTGGTGCTCCGAGTGTGCTGCCATGCAGGCAAGCTGGCCAGCATTAAAGCATCATCTTCATACGCACCGGTACCGCAGAAACCAATTTCAACAACAGCGGCGGTGTCAACGAGAGTGGTCCGAGCGGACCAACTCTCGGACGCCTTCCTCCGGGCACTTATAGCGTCCTGCCCATCTAGCTGCAGAACCCCGCGGTGACACTCGAGCCCGAGATGTAGGGGCATCGTCCAAAATATATCATCGCAAAATGCTCGCAAATGTTAGCTCAGTAGCCGCAGCAGTAGCAGCAGCAACAACAGCAGTTTGACTGAGAATCGTTCCGTGATAAGCAGCAACAGTGTAACCCAGCAGTGAAACACAGAAGTCGTAATGTGTATTGCAGGTAAAAAACAAAAAACATAACAGAAAAAAAGTAAATTACCAATGGCCTAACATGTTACCCCTATCACACGGGCACTCAATCATGTGTGGTGCTCCCCATGTGTAACGGCGTCAATCAATAACCATGTCTGAACCACTACTGTCACTGATATCCGTATCAGAAGACCATGCAGGATGCAAAGGTGCTATTGTGGAGTGGTGAGTGGGGGTCCTCTCATCCACAACCCCTGAAATAAGAGTGGCATCACCATCAATCCGGTGGTAGCAGCACACAATATCCTCAAACAACTGCCAATGTGGTGTGTTGTATGCGTCACGTGGATATGTCTTCAGAAAACGTTTAGTATGATTGAAGCAACGTCCGACTTCGTAGCCGCTGCGTCGCATATGATGAATGCACCTTGCTGCCTCCAACACAAAGCATGCTTTATGCATCACTATGCGCATCAGGTGACAAAGTCTGCCATGCAACATGTTGTATGCTTGCGCTTGTGTCTTGCAAGATGTAACATGCTGACAACGTAGCGGGAAGTACTCCATCTCACCAACACCGCCAGGATGCAAGCACCCCAGTACCTCACCCCCGTCTGTTAATTACCGAATTACCGAATTACCAAAGTAGGGCCACTGGCCTACCCGCAAAGGAGCCAAACAAGGCTCATGGGGTCCACAAAACTCAAAAGAAGACCATCAACCGAAAGAAGCCGCAACCTCAACAAGCTCAGAGAGCTCAGAACTCAGAAAGGAGCCAAACAAGGCTCATGGGGTCCAAAATGTCTCTCCACAACCAAAGGGGGGAAAGGGAGGCAGAGCATGCACACACAAGCAGCCAACATACAGTAAATCCATATATCTAGCGGTAAATCCATGCGAAAGGGCACAATATCTGGTAGCAGCATAGGTGGCACGGTGAACCACGCAACAAACCAGGATGGGGGTTGTGGCCCTCCTCTGTGGGGGCAGCATACTCCTCAAACAACAGCACAACCGAGAAACAAATATGGATGTCAGCATGGCTCAGGTGGCATCAAAATGCAACATTATGCGCAAATTCCGTAAGGTCCATAGGCAACCTTGTCTCAAGTGACAAACTGGTGAAAGCTCAAAGAACTCAAAACGCTGACAAAAGCAGCACTACAAGCACAAAGGCAAGATGATTGCTGTGACATCAATGCTAAGACATCACATAAACATAACACTCGCCAGGGCAGCAACAAGCGTCGGCGCACTACTGCAGACATACTATATGCCTTGATACACATACATGTGCTCAGATCAACCCCAATCCAGGCATGCTGCGTAGGTGCACCCATGCAGCTGTACCTGCCCAACATAATGGCTGCACATGCAGTGTTCAGCAGTCGAGCATCACAACCCAGGTCTGCAATCCAAAAAGCAGCATGTAAAAGGGATGGCGTCCCCGCTATCAGCAGCGTGCATGCGGGTGCAACATGACTCAGCCACATCAAATCACACGACAATCTTCAAAGAAAGTGTAATGTTGCACTTTTGAAGCCATTGCTTGCCTCGCCGTTGCCCTTGCTGCTGCCGCTGCTACTATTGCTCCCACTGCTGCTGCTGCCGCTGCTAACAGTGCCGCTTGGTGACCCTGCTGCAACTTGCGTCAACCAAAACGTGGTGTGATATCCGCTGAAGTCCGGCAAGGGGCTAGCAGGGCAAGCCTGCTGCCATCTCCAATATGTCTGAGCGCAGCTTTTCTTGCCAAGCTGCTGTGGCCACAGCATAGTGGGGTGCGTCCAGCCCGCCAGCCTGTGTAGCTGCACCGCCTGCATTGGGTGCTGACAAACACTCTGAATCCAGATGCGGCGAAAGCAGCGGTGAGGAGCACGTTGCAGGGCAGCAGCGGGCTTCGGCGGCTTCCATCTACCTTATCTCTGTCTGCAGGCCCCTGCACGCTGCGGTCCTGGAAATCAGCCACTAATTAACATTAGAAGCTACTGTGTGCGCTGCAGCTGCCAACCAAGCCCCTCCACCAAACGCACGCTAGCGCCCACGCGCCTCGCGGCAATCGTTGCTACTTTGCGATTACATGGCTGAAAAAAGAAAACTTCAGACTTCAGACTTTTTTCACCTGTTAAGTAGTCCACTTGATGCTCAAAGTAGTTCCACTCATCCTGACACCAGCGCATGAAAATGAAGTCATACTCATCCCTGGCAAAGTCTGCGTATGCAGGGTGTAAGCCGTGCTGACCCAAGAATGTGTTACGCCATGTAACATGCATGGGCCCACTGGCTGCTGACATGATGATTTAAACAGCTGCAAACTAAAAAACCAGCACACAATCACGCTGGCAGTAATCAAAAAACCCAGCACAGTGCCAGAATAAGCAGTACAGCAGTGAAGCAGTACAACAGTACACCAGCCTGCTGACTATCCTAAAAAAATCCTAGATGCACGTTGCTCTATAAACCTGCCGAGCTGAAGACTGCAATGCTAACACAGCATCTATCAAAGCAATGCAGGACACTGCAGCGCCTAAAAACTCGCATGCAACACCGCTGCTGCTGCTGCTGCTGCTGCTGCTGCTGCTGCTGCTGCTGCTGCTGCTGCTGCTGCTGCTGCTGCTGCTGCCACCTCCAGTGTTGCTCCAGATGTTGCTGCTGCTGCCGTTGTGGGCTGCGGATGTGACTTGCAGGCGCGTCAGAGGCCAGTGGCCAGAGGCCAGTACTGTACATGCAAATTCACATCATCCCTGGCCTTCCTGGGGTTGTATGTTTGCGCTATACGATTTAGTACTGAGTCTGAAGTACTGATCTGTTCACCACCGTCTGTTGGCCGACTTCACAGAATTTGTCTGCATGGTGACTTTGCCGGCAAATGCAAAGGCAAGCGCCAGAGTGCCTGGCAGCAGCAGCGTCGGCGGGGCGGTGGCCGTGGCAGTGCTGGTGGTGCCGGCCGTGCTGACAGCAGCGCCGCAGCGGAGCGGCGTGCCATGGAGGAGCGACAACACCGCTTCCACAATGGCCTGTGCTTGAAATGCGGCAGTCCAGGACACCGCAAGGCTGGTTGCCCTGATCTCAAGGGCAAAAAGAAATAGGGTGCCGCGGGGCATGAGGCTCAGCAGGGTTGTTTGTTGCAATTGGCAGTTGCAACACAGTGTCAGGTTAGCAATGGCGATCCTGTTGTTGCACCCACTGAACAAGTGGCTTTGCCTGCTCAGGGAGCAGATATGACAGCTGGTTGCATGTCATGTGGTTGCCACAATGGTGGGGTACCCAAGCTGGCTGAACAGCAGGAGGTTGATCAGCAGCCTGCACAGGTAGTGCAGCAGCAAAGTGTTGTTCGGAACGTAACTAAGGAATTTGATGTTCAACTGTTGCGTGTCATGACCTTGGCAGCAGCAAAGGTTGGTCGATCGCGTCGTCGACGCCGCAACAAACATGTCGCTATTGTGCATCCCGATGCAAATCCGATTGCTGGTAGCAATCCTGTTAAGTCTGCAGAAGGCTCATGTCCCGAGCAAACTAGTGACCAAATGTCACCTGCGCAGACGGAATCACCTCCTGCTCCAGTGTACCAACTGAAGGAGGGCGTGTTGAACAAATTGCAGGAAGTGATTGATTGTCACTTTACTCTGGGCATTGGACAGGAGAACACCTGTAATGCTGTTCATGCCAGCAGGTGTGTGTCACCAGAGGTTTTCAGGGTTGAGCGGACAGCGACGGACAGGTCTAAATTTATCGCAGCGGACAACCAGCGGACGTTGCTTAAAGGTGATATAGCGTACATATAAAGTATTATTGCTGCTGTCCTGTCCTTCCGTGCTCTACAATCGCCTTCTTCCAGCTGCTGTAATGGTCGATTTGCTGTGGCCAGCTTTCGAGCACGCCCATATGTAAGACCGTTCACAGTGCAGCATATTGCCTTTTACGGCTATTGATATACAATTTATGCATACGTACGTGCTCAGGATGCCTTCTAGCAGATGCTGCGACATGTGCAGCTAACGAACGTGTTTGTTTACGAATCAGGCAGCGTGATTGACCTCACAACACCATGAAATCTGCTTCATATACGCTTACTGGTATCTTTACGCCTGACAATGTCAAGCAGGGCGCCACACCATGCGCGAGTCCGAGTACAGGGCAATGTATGAGGCCGTGAGGCACAAGGCGCTGCACGATGATGTCGGCCTGGACCCAACCTGGTTTCCGGGCATCAAGAACCAGCTGGATGCAGTGGCGCGGATGGTGGATGAAGACACCTCACTCAGCAGCAATGCCAAGAGGAGGCTGGCAGTGTTAGACGCTGATGTGCTCAGGATTGCTGTTGGCAAGGTGCATGCGGCATACATGCAGGCAGTGGCGGACATGCTAGACAATTAAGCATTGTGCTTGATTGTGCAGAACATATCCGCACAGCTCAACTATTGGCCGCAGCCTCTGTGGTTCAGTGAACGTTGGACACACCATGGCACTTTGTCCGACAAAGTGGCACTGAATCATCATCATCATCATATTACCCATTCAAGCCATAGCATCAGCGCCATCGGCCCTGCATGTTGTGGCACTGCATGTTGTACTTCACAACATGTGCAGCAAGGTTGGGAGCACTGGCTTCTCTTTGCCTCTGTCTTTCTAACTTTGTAACATGGTGACGCTGTCCTGCAATTTTTAAAGAACTACCATAGTTGCAAGGCAAGTAAGCTGGCAGCACTGAACTACTGATCAGTATTCATGAGTAGAGCTCACATGCAGTAAAAGGCTTGTCCTTGCTTACTACTAGCAAGCGTAAAGTTGCGTCAGCAGGCAACTGCCTTCACCCTTGCATAAGCCACTCAAGCAGTACCAACAGCACCAGCAGCACCAGCATCCGCACTCAGCAAGCCTGCCTTCATTTTAACTAGAACAAGCCATGTGCATACCATAAACAGTGTTCAGCCAGCAGCGGAACCGTGTTGCGACAGCATGTTGCAAGCGAGCGGGCATGCCATCCACTGCACATACAGCCTGGATTGAGGAGCCAATGACAATCAGAGTGTTACAGTCCATGTGCCACACTTGGGTGGTGAGCAGACCATCAGACCTCCCAGCCAGCACTTGCACTGGAACTTGCAAACTTTGCAAGGGGCCCCTGCTGACGTGCGATGGCATACACAGCAGCAGTTGGACAGCAGTGCACAGCCAGTCATGTGAAGAATCAGCAGCACTCTAGCATGGAAAGGCAAGCTGTATCATGTGCGCTATTTACATAGGGTATGCAGGCCTCCGAGTCGCATGCAGGGGTAGGGTGACACTGCTTGCTTGTTTGCCTTTCTAAGCTGGAGTGCTGCTGCTTCTTCACATAGGGTATTAGATGCACTGAGCTGCAGAGAATCTGAGCTGCATGCCGCACACAGTAAGCCAATTTCTCCCGCAAACCCTGGCAGGGCTGCAGCATGCACATGCACAGGGCTTCTTTAAACCTCTGCTGAGTTGCATACACAACAGCAGGTCACCAGCCACAGCCAATGATGTAGGTAGCACTGGATGTTACCTTGTGGCACAAGATGACCACACCGTCTGCAAGCACTTGAACCACAGTGCCGCAACATACTTTCTTCTTCTCTTGTCTTCTCCAATCCCACAGCGCCGGACACCTGCTGCTGCTTCAATGTCACCAACCCTGCTGCACACCATGTCCATCTTACTGTCCAACTGCAAGAACATAGAAGCTACTGCTGCTGCAGGCACGGCAGCCTCCTGTCCCCTAGGATGTGGTTGCGTGTTCAGCGACACGCCTAGACCAGCGGTGTAGGGATGAAACATGTTGCCAATCGGCTCAATGTTACCCATCTGCTGCAGGATACTCCCTGAGGACCAATGTCGCTGCTGCTGCTGCTGTTGCTGCTGCTGCTGCCCCTGCTGCGGCAGCGGAGCCGAAGGCTGCAACTGCTGTCCTGCTGCAACACCAGGCACAGGGCCTGATGCAAATGCTGCTGGCTGCTGCTGCTGTGACTGCTGCTGCTGCTGCTGAGACAGGCTAGGTGCACCAGCAGAATTGCCAAGCCCATATGCTCCCCCCAGGCCTGCCAGCTGCTGTTGAGGCAAGCATGACAACTGCTGCTGCACCTCCAGCTTACGTAGCCGCTCTGCAGTCAACTCCTCCTGGCGCTCCTGCACTCTCTGCAGGAGCTGCTGCTGCTGCTGGTGCAATTGCTCCAGCTGGCTTTGCACGGCATGGCGCTGCTCATCACTCACGTATGTGCTGCTGCTAAGCTGGGCAGCTGCAGCTGTAAATTGTTCAGACACGCTACACTGCTTGTCCTGTGCTGTAAGCGACGGTTCTTGTTTATCAGCGGCGTCTGCTGCGTCCTGCGCGGTGACAAACTCAACCAAACGACTAGGAACACGCCTTGAACGCTGTGCTCGGGCCACAGGACAGGAATGGTTGCCACGGCAAGCAGTAGGGAGCATGTTGTGGAGTGGAGCTGAAGTGGGTGAATATCGTCAACTTATACTTACACTTTACTCATCGACAGCTGCGCGGGCACTCCAAGCCAGCTGCACGGACCAGGAACATGTTAGTGGGCTTACCAGGCCTCAACCCCGCCCTGGTTGCTGTGACAGCGCAGAATGTGCTAAAAATGGCTGAAAATGTAGAATATATATTAAATGTTTCTGAAGCGGCGCTGCGCGGCTGTAGCCTTGAAAAGTAGCACAAATCCTTGCGGGAGGAATTCTCACAGTCAACGGACAAGTCACACTGTCCGCTGAGTGTCCGCCACCAAGTGCACATAGTCCGCTGACTGCTGACAACTGATGGTTTACACAAGACCCTGAAGTTGGCAGAACGTATGTTCTGGTGGCCAACCACGAGAGCAGACATTGAACAGTATGTCCTGACATGCGTGCCATGTCAGCGGAACAAAAGCTCTTCACAGAAGAAGGCTGGCTTGTTACAGCCATTACCCATTCCAGGTAGGAGGTGGGAAACTGTTTCAATGGACTTTATTACGGGCTTGCCCACTACGGAGTTGGGCCGTGATGCGATCCTTGTCTTTGTTGACAAGCTCAGCAAGATGGTCAGGCTGGTGGCCTGCAAAGAAATTGATGGTGCCATCGAGGTGGCAGCATACATCGCTGAGAATATATTCAAATCGCATGGTATGCCTCGTACGTTCCTCTCGGACCGAGATCCTCGGTTCACGAGCAATCTCTTCAAGGAGATTTGCAAACTCCTTAAGTGCAAGCAAGCAATGTCCTCTGCTTTCCATCCCCAGACTGATGGACAAACAGAGAGAGTGAATCGTGTGGTGGAAGAAATGCTTCGGCATTACACCGGGCCCCGTCAGGACGACTGGGACAAATGGTTGTTTGCGGCAGAGTTTGCCATAAACAATGCATACCAAGAGTCGATTGGATCGACTCCGTTCTTCTTAAACACTGGGCAACATCCGCTGTTGCCTACAGATGCGCACTCCAGTAGTGCTGTTCCAGCTGCACTCCAATTCACAGTTGGGTTGCAGGCTGCAGTGAAGAAAGCCAAAGAGCTCTTGGCAGGAGCTCAAGATAGGCAAAAGGCGCACGCAAATGAGAGCCGCAGGGAGCTGGTTCTGGCGCCTGGTGAGCTAGTGTGGCTCAACCCCAAGCAATTGTACATCAAAACCCCGGGTACACGCAAGTTATTGCCACGGTTTGTGGGACCGTTTGAAGTGCTTGAGAAAGTAGGAGAGGTCGCTTACAGGCTGAAATTGCCTCCGCGCATGAAGGTACACAATGTGTTCCACGTGTCGCTGTTAAAGCCGTGTAGGTTGGAGGGAGGGGCTGTTCTTCACCGAATATGGTCATTGACTTTGATACTCAAGCTGGGTACAAAGCAGAGATGATTCTCACTCACAACGAGGAAACATCACCAAAGGATCCTACACGAAAGCTGACATCATACTTGGTAAAGTATGAAGACCTAGGTCCTGAGTATAATGCATGGGTCTCTGAGAAAGGTGTTCAAAGAGACTATCCTGAAGTGCTGCAGAAGTACTGGAGTGAGAGTGTTCGCAGTTTATAACTGTTTGAGCTGCACTTCGTATTATGCACGTGGATGGCCGGCTTCGATCCAGTAGTTTTGCGACCGGATTGCTTTGTGTAAGTAATCCAGATGTCCCTACTGGACGTGTGAGAGCGTGGAGACCGGGCAATTCCTGGCCAGGATTGCTGTCGTGGTCCGTCTCACATGACAAGTTGCCTGCATGCGGACTCGGTATCTCGTTGCTTTGGCAACCTTCTACGCCCCATGGTAGCTATTTCACGTTTTGGAAACGTTGGTGCGCGCGCTGCTTTGGTACTGAGTATAACACTCGGTGTCACTGGGAACGACGGTTCTCATGATATGTCGACGTTGATGTCGATAAAATGCATGCTATTCAGCCATTGGTTGTGGCTCGTTTAAACCTTCGCGCTACCTGGGTAATGTGACTGTCTACAGCAGTAGGTTACTGCTTGGATGCCCTGCACTGTGAGAAAGCATGATCCCTACAACCTGCTTACAATCAGTCTACAACACATGTTGTAGCTCGTGTTGTAGGCAGAGGTTGTAAGACCTTACAACCTTGTTATAATTCGCAGTGTGTTCAGGCCTGTAACGTTGTTAGAAGCAGCGTTCTTGCGCGGATAACTGCATGTATCTTGTATATATTGATTGTTTAATGCATTGTAGTGCAGCCTTTGCAAGATGGCCACGATGCATCTGGTGTGCTGCAGTCGTGCGACTAGTCGTGGTTGCCGGACTTATGCATGACCTTTCAAACCTGTGGACACGATGAGCAAAGTTTCTTGGGTTTATTTTTTGGATACGTGATCAGGCTCGGAGTGTAACCTAATTCATTTGACACAGCAACGACCGTCTGCAGTAACTCGTATGTGTGATCAGACAACAAGGGTTGCAGGAAGAATTGTAGTACACATTTCAATGCAGCAAATGCACACGGTGCATGTAAGAAGACACATCACCATGGGTCATGTCTGCAGCTGTCAAGTCTATCTGAATGATAACAGCAGTTGCTTGACTCCTGCAGACTGGTCCAGCGCGCATCATGAACCCAACAAATGCATGAAAAAGAACACTCAATCAAGCGCAAGACAAACAGGGTCTCTCTCATCCTGACAAGTGCATGCAAGCAAAGCCAGCTTTGCAAGCTGTAGCAAGCTGCTGCAGCACTGTCGACCCCATGAGGCAAAGCCAGCGCTGCACACACCCTTGCTGCCTGCTGCTTTCCGTCCAATGCTTGCACAAACTGCACTCCCAAACTGGACAGCTGCAGGGCAGCTGCGCCGGTGCATCCACAACATACATTATGCAAACCATGCTGCACACCAGAACGTCACATGCTGTGAAGTTTACATGCACCATGCTTGAAACACTGCACAAACACATGTGACGCCATGACAGAAGGCTTGACCCTGAATCGAACAGGGCAAATCCCTTAAGGGATCGGGCAGCCAGCCCTTCAAGCCAGGTTGGTTGTTTGCCAGCCCATGCTGGCTGGTGATGCAAGTCAGTAAGCCCTGTCAGCTCACGACATGTTGTACAGTATGAAACATGCATTTGTTCCACCAGGCACTAGTGCTGCCACATGCTGATGTTGCAGTTCGTGGGCCTGGAAGCACACAACATAGCTTGCATGTGTTGGCTCATCAAACGATGCAGTATGCCACAATACGCCAACAGCTGCAGCTTGCTGCTGCACGTGGTGCAGCTCGCATACAGCAAATCACAGATCTATGAGCAGACAACTTGACAAAAAACAACACATTTGCCATGTAGGTAACCTCCACAGCAGGTGGTGTGCCCTCTCTGTACTTGACAAGCACAAAGTAAGATTTCTTTGCGTTGCCCGCAGATACATGGTTGAGTGCAGCAACTTGCACCCCCTGACATCAGCATACTTGTACAACAACACAGTTGCCACAGCTGCGTTATCAGATCCCAGATCACCAGGGAACCAGTCTGCAGCTCAGTATCATGCAGAACAGCGGGGACAGGGACAGGGTCAACAGATGGAGCTTGCTGTGCACAGCACGTGGTTGCTGGACACACTGCACTGAGTAGTAGCACTGCCCAGGTGCACACTGCACTAAGGCCCGCACCTGCTGCTGCGCTGGTCTCCTCAACAAAGTCCCAAACACGGTCAGCCTCAAGGGGACAGCCAGCTGCCGCTGCAGCTGCCAAGATGTCGTCAGCAACCTGCTGGTAAGGGTGCGCGCTGCCGTCGTCGCTGATTGCGGCAGGATCGAGATTGGACGCACAAGAATTGTCGTCGTGGTGGTCTCCTGCCCCATCCAGCTGCTGATCCACGTGGTGGTGTTGCTGCTGCTGCTCCTCATGGTTAGATGTTTGAAAATCTGGTGCTGCTGCTGCTGCTGCTCCTCACGGTTAGATGTTTGATAATCTGTATGGCGTTGCTTCAAGCTTGGGTCAGCCAAACCAGCAGCCTGCTGCTGCTGCTTGTCTGCTGCTTCGGTGACAGGCTGCAGCTCGCAGGCGGGCAACTCGCTGTTGCATCTGCGCTTGGGTTTTGGATACTGCCATCCCCTTTGTACCGGGCGAGAGCACTGCCACTGCCAGCAGAATAGTCACAAGAACGGCAACATGCTGCTCGCGGCCTCGCTTTGGCCATTGCGCCGGTGCATTGTCCACAGCAGCATTTTGCAAACAAAGATGTCAGATCTCGGTGTCAATCGCAGCAACAGCGTGCTGTATCCACCAGCACCGATACCGATCTGTACCCTGCACCCCAGTGGCTTCAAAAAGCACAGACTTCCTCGTGGATGTAGCTGGATCGCGCCAGATCGCTCGCCAAATCGTGCTTTACCCAGAGCTTCGGCTACTATGCACGCTTTCAGGTTGCTGGTGTCCTGTTTGGTAGGAGAGCAGCAGCTGCAGTTGTGTGAAGAGCAGCCACAAGAGGTTGAGGTGTACGCTCAGGATGACGAAGAATCGCTGATGCGTAACATTTGCGATCAGTTTGATGTTCCTTACAAGTCGAGGCTACTGCTGTACTATGAAAAGATAAAGGACGTTCCAGACGACGCCACGGAGTACCAGCTCATCAGCGCGAACGCAGTGGTGGGGAAGGCGCATCAATACCCGGAAAGCAAGAACGTCGGTGTGCTCATGATGCCTCTGCAGGACGGCGTTCTTCAAGGCACATCAGCTGCCAGCACCAGCAGCAGCAGCTGGTGGCTTTGGGAGCCTGTGATCTCGTCAGCTGCTGCCTGCAACACTGCCGAGTTCGGCTGTGTCGGGGAGGGGGGCATCTCTGGCAGCAGCAGTGGGGCTGGGGCACGTTTGCGCACAAGCAGCAGCGCAGGAGCCAGCATGAGCTACAGCCACATTAAGCGTGCCAAGAGCGAGGAGCGCAGGAAGCAGGCAGGTGTCAGCAGTGCTTTGGATGCGGCACCTAGCCCTGTTGGTCGGGGCAGGGGCAAGTCGCGTGAGCAGGCTTATGCGTTATGCTGTCCAAGCTAATTCCTTTGACGCTACTCAGGGGTAGCAGCAGCATCAACTACCTGCGCACTGATCCAGTGCGCGGGAACCCAGGTGCGCGCAATGTGCCAACACAGCAGCAGTGATCAGCTTGCTGTTCTGTGCCGTATAACCCGTGTAAGTATGATGTTGCAACACGTGCTGTTTGCTACAGGATTCCACAAGGTCAAGAACCGTGCCTTCAAGGACATTGAGAAGAAGGTGCTGATGAAAATCCTCAGTGCCACAGGAGCTGGTGCAGGAGGTGCTCAACACGTGAGTGCCAACTCAGCCACAGCATGGTGCGGAATCTGCCGTCGTTGCTTTTATGCAGGCTGGCTTTGGTAGCGCAGACTGCAGCACCAGGAACACATCAATGCACAGCCTGCTCACCTGTTCATGTGTATGTATTTGCTGAAGGGTTGCTATTCACAACTGCCATCTTGCTTGTTCCTCCTTTCGCACTCCTGTCTGTGGATGTGTACCCTCAAAAATTTTCAGGCGGCAACTACGCTTGCAGGCGGCTCACCCGGCTGAACGCGGCGCAGCGCAGGTGGAGGCAGCCAAGAAGCAGAGGGCAGACGCACGGCTGATTGCAGCTGCTGGTGCCAGCCAAGGCAGCAGTGCAGCAACTGCAGGTCGTGGCAACACAAGCAACGCGCAGGATGCCAGCCGTGGATGCAGTGGTGCCGGCGGTCGTCGTGGCAGCAGGCACACAGCTCTTGACAGCAATACGGTGAGTGCACAATGCCATGGTCACAATGTAAGGATGATCTGCAGCCGGTGTGGCATAAGCACTTTTGTTACCAATCTAGAATGGCTGCAGACATGGCTGGCTCTTGTGATGTTGCAGCACGCTTGATGATGCACAACCCATCATGCACACTGTTAGCACAGCAAAACTTAACCGCGATTCATAGCAGGTCAAATACAGTATGCTGCAGCATTTCCCTTTATTGCAGCTTGCTTTCATGGTGCCCACATATCTTTTGTATATGCCCATGGCAGATCCTGCGGCCGCACTGCAGCAGCAGCACATGCAGTATCTGCAGCTGTGGCATCATCCATGGCAAAATCTGCAACCTCAGAGAACAACAGAGCACGCAGTGTGCAGGCACACATTGTCTTGAGCATATTCTATTGTCCTGCCTGCTCACTGACCCTGCATTACCAGGCTGATGAGGACACAGATGACAATGACTTCAGCGATGACGATGACGAGGATGACGAGGTAGAAGCAGCTGGTGCGCTCACATCCATGCGCGCTGCAGGGCAGGCAGCAGCAGCAGGTGGCTGTGGACCAACGAAGAGGCAGCAGCAGAAGAAGAAGCAGAAGGCAACTGCCAAGCGGGCACGTGTGGTGGCCCCTCCAACGCTGCCAGAGCAGCCAGGTGCTCTGCGACTGAGCAGCAGGGAGACCCGGCCAAACCCAAAGTACACTGATTATAATGTGCAGGGATGTGTGATGGAGCCGATGAAGTGGTCATGTGTGGCGTGGCATGGTTGTGTGCAAGCATGCATGCTGCCAATCTGGGAGTGAGCAGGTGCTGTTGGTCCTTGGTGACTTGGCTGGGTTGCATGTCAGCATGTTGGGAGTAACTCAGTATTTATATCACGCTATTCAGACGCCTTTCATAAGTGCACGCACGGCTGAGACATCTTGGTTTGGCAGCGGCTCAGTATGGTGTGCTGCAGTCCTGCAGCATTGTGGTTGTATGCACTTGTTGTTGTTGTTGCTGACAGACTGTGCAAGGTTATGGCAGCATGTATGGGCTATACAAGGCACAGCACTCATAACTACAACCATTTTTGTAGCTGGAACCACACTACAACTACACTACAACTGTGTAGTTACAACCGCACTACAATTCCCACTTTACTACAAAAAATAACAACACACAGGCTACAACCTGTCTACAACCTCACAACTACAACCATTTTTGTAGCTGGTGATTGACAACTACAACCACACTACAACTACACTACAACTGTGTAGTTACAACCGCACTACAATTCCCACTTTACTACAAAAAATTACAACACACAGGCTACAACACGTCTACAACCTGTTGCACAACAGGGCTACAACAAGGCTACAACAAGGCTGTTGTTGTAGTGCGGTTGTAGGATCCTGTATTTGTTGCAGTGCTGTGTGTACGTACTGAGTGCTTCACACATGGGTGGGGGAGAGGGACCCTCCATTTTGTTTCAACGGCACCTCCTGAGTACTTGCTTGACTGGTGCACTTGCAAGACGCCTGCCTGGTCAACGCGGACGTTGCCACTTAGGTGGGGGAGAGTTGTCACGTCGTGAACGTGAACATCCGTTGATAGAACGACGTGTACTGTGTACAGGGACTTTGATCCAAGTGAACGGGCCAAGGGTCAACATACCCAAGGCATCGTTGTGTGATGACAGGTCATGGCGACCTTAGCACATCCTTGGTACGTCGGCAGCCTACATAGGGAGGTACCCTGTAGGTCCAAGTCCATTCTTCTTGGTAGCGGTCACTGTCCAGGACGGTGACACTACATCTTCAGCAACACATCCCGATGTACCGGTATCTCTGAGATGAACCTCTCAGCCAGCCAAATTTTTTCCTGATAATAGTGGGCCGCACTATCATAAGATTCGCGCTATCCGGTGTAATAAGCCTCTAAGTGGGTGGGCATGTGGCCCTGCTTTAGTGTTTGGTATTTGGTATTTGGAATGTAAGGCATCGATTCTGCAGAGGTGTGATTCCTTACCCAAATCACCAAAGTAGGGCCACTGGCCCACCCGCAAAGGAGCCAAACAAGGCTCATGGGGTCCACAAAACTCAAAAGAAGACCATCAACCGAAAGAAGCCGCAACCTCAACAAGCTCAGAGAGCTCAGAACTCAGAAAGGAGCCAAACAAGGCTCATGGGGTCCAAAATGTCTCTCCACAACCAAAGGGGGGAAAGGGAGGCAGAGCATGCACACACAAGCAGCCAACATACAGTATAGCCTAGCGGTAAATCCATGCGAAAGGGCACAACATCTGGTAGCAGCATAGGTGGCACACCGCCCAAAAGCGACTGGCTGGAGATGTGCACTGGTGTATAACGCCGTACGGCGCAGAAGTCTATACTATACCTACCAAGACAGTCCCGGGGTAGCTGAGCTGTGGGGTGCCCCAAGGACTGTCCTGCCATGTGCAAGCAACGCTGGCAATACCATAGATTTTCTAGCCAAACCCGCCACATATTATACCATCACTGAACCGCAAACCATCACTGGCAGCACACCCAAGTACTACTTGTAGTACCATCATCATCATCATATTACCCATTCAAGCCATAGCATCAGCGCCATCGGCCCCGCGCCCCACCGGGGCGGAAAGAGGAGGGAGCACTGCTCCAGAATGTTTGCATGCATTGCGCACATCCCAAGACTTGACAAGAAAAGCAGCAGTACACGGTGACACCATCCGACATCTTCCATGCCTGCCCCAAAAATCATCAGATACAAATCGCAACACCTTGATAGATGAATCAGCCATAGACAAAACGCTGCGCAACCTTTCACTGCAGTACTTGTAGTACATGCATGCATATGGGTGGTGCCGATGGCTTCAATGCATGATGGGTAAAATGATGATGATGGGTGGTGCTGATGTTACTTGCATTGGGGCCCCGGGGGTGGGTGCCTCAGCTTCATCTTGCTCACCCCTGCCTGGTGACAGTGTTGCTGCTTGATGATGCAACATCAGATGCACATTGGGTCGACATTGACTCACAAAGCGGTACATCAGGTGCCGGGGACAGTCGTCAGCATGCCTAAGAAGGGCGATCTGACAGACCCAGGCAACTACCGCGGCATCACCCTGCTCAGCGTGCTCTATAAGTTCTACACCAGCGTCCTCAATCAGCGCCTTATCAAGTTTGCAGAGGGCGAGCAGCAGGAGCAGCAGCAGCAAACACAAGCACAGCAGCAGCAGCAGCAGCAGCAGCAGCAGCAGCAAGGCCAGCATTCAGCACAACAGCAGCAGCAGCAGCAGCAGCCACGCGCAACTGCTGCTACAGCAGCAGCGGCGCCGCTGCTGCACGAGAGTCAGAACGGATTCCGCCCCAAGCGCAGTTGTGCTGACCATCAAAGCGTGCTCAGCGAGGTCCTTAATGGCAGGAAAGCTGAGGGAAAGGAGTCATATGTGTTGTTTGTTGACACCTTCAAGGCATTCCCTACGGTCTGGCTTGATGGCTTGTTCCAGAAGCTGTGGGATAAGGGTGTGCGTGGCAAGATGTTCCGTGCCTTGTACAACTTGTATCAGGGCGCGCAGCGTGTGGTGTCTCATGAGGGTTGCACCACGGATAGGTTCACCTGCGACCTTGGCCTGCATGAGGGTGATGTTATTTCGCCCACACTGTACCTGTTGTTTATCGACGACTTGCTGCGTGACGTGCATGCAAAGCACCCTGGCGTTACCCTCATGGGCCCTCGTGACGAACCTGCAGGCCAAGTTGTGGCAGCCATGCAGGCTGATGACTTTGTTGCTGTCTGCGGGTCTCTGTCTGAAGTTCAGGCTGTGGCTGCAACTGTTTACAATTACAGTTGCCAGTGGCGCTTCAAGCTCCACAGCTTGAAGTCTGCCGTCATGCATGTGCTGCCAGCAAGACAGACCAGCCAGCTGGTCGACTCCGGCATTGTTTGGAACAATGTCCCTGTGCCTGTTGTATCGGAGTACTGCTATCTTGGCCTGTGGTTCAACAATACCTGTACATGGACCACACATTTTGAGAAGATGCTGGCTAAGGTGCAACGTGTGAAGGGTGCGCTCATGCCAATTTGGAAGAGCCGCAGCATCAGTGTGGAGGTTAAACGCATACTGTTGCTGACGTGTGTCCGTCCCATTGTCGAATATGGCAGTGAGGTTTGGTTTCCGTCCACAGCTAGGCAACTGCAGCTGATTGACAAAGTGCAGACAGACATCATCAAATGCGCAATGCGCTGTGGTAAGGAGCGCCCATGCTCTTCAGCTCTCTTGGCAGAATGGGGTGTGAAACCGTTGCATATGTGGCTTCATCAGAGGGCTTTGGAGTACTACTACAGGATTCAGCGTATGCAGGGCGTTCGGCTGCCAAATCAAGTGTTTACAGCTGAATGGAGGCGTCCTAGTGGTGCTGTGGCGGTGACACCGTGGCACAAGTATGTGCAGAGCCTACTGTGCAAATATGGTGTGAATATTGTGACCGCGGAAGGCAGAGCCAGTGCGTGCAAGAGCCATGTCAACAAGCAGGTCAAGACACTACATGCTGAAAGGATTGCATGTGAAACGTTGCAACACTCCACTCTGAGTCGGTATGTGGCTCATGTGCATCCCTCTCATGTTGATGCTATGGGTTTCAGGAGGCCTAGGCCGTACTTGCGTTCAGTGGCAATTTCACGTGGTATTGAATTGCTGTTGCGTGTTCGTATGGGTTGTCTGTGTGTACATGAGCGTACTAGTCAGTTTGGCGGTCGCAGAGCTAACTCCACTTCAGGATGTCCTTGTTGTGGTGCAGAAGTTGAGTCTTTGTCACACTTCATGTTTGATTGCCCTGCTACTTCTGCTCAGAGGGATGATATGTTTGCTGAGATCAGATCCCTGCCTGGTTGCGCTGACAAGTTGCGCAGCGTTTTGTCCATGGCTGATTCGTCAATCAAGGTGTTGCGTTTTGTACCTGATGATATTTGGGGCAGTTCTGGAAGATGTCTGATGGTGTCACCGTGTATTGCTGCTTTTCTTGTCAAGTCTTGGGATGTGCGCAATGCATGCAAACATTCTGGAGCAGTGCTCCCTCCTCTTTCCGCCCCGGTGGGGCGCGGGCCGATGGCGCTGATGCTATGGCTTGAATGGGTAATATGATGATGATGATTGGGTCGACATTGACTCACAAAGCGGTTCCTGATGTCGCTCATCAACTGAGTGTGGCAGCAGTGCCAGAGCAGTTTGCTTGCACTAGTTCATCAGCCGCTGCGCACCCCGCAGTGCACACCACATGTGGCGTTAGAGTGCTTCTTCTTCTTGACATGTGGCATTTAGGACCTCAGTGCCGCGATGCAAACGCCTAGAACGCTCATGTGGGGACAATAAGCAAGCATCTGAGCAGGACATCCTCTTCATCATCTGCTAACAGCAAGCAGCTGTACAGGCAGTAGCCTGTCCACTGTGCAGCTCCCCTTTCTTGGAATGCACCCCTCAACTGCTGCGGCTCTGCTGCGTCGTAGCGCCTGCTCTTGTTGCAAGCAGGAGCTCACATCCGCTAGCATAATCCTCTTCGTCATAATCTCCCTCGAACAATATCTCCTGCTGCTGCTGCTGCTGCTGCTGCTGCTGCTGCTCCTGATGCTGCTGCGGTGTTACCATCTGCTGTTCACTACTGCTGCCACTGCCGCTGCTGCTGCTGCTTCTGCTTCTGGTGATGTTCTTTGCTGCGAGTGCTGCCGGATCTGCTGCCATGCGGCGCTGCGTCCATGGCCCCTTGATGAGCCCACTCAACCCCTGGCTGTTGGGTACAGCAGCAAAGCCGCAGCCACCGTACAGCTGCTGTGCTGCGCTGTTGTCGACTGCCACATGCAGCAGCACTGCTGGCTGCCGCCAAGCGCAAGCTGCAGCAGCAATACA
Source organism: Scenedesmus sp. NREL 46B-D3 (assembly GCA_014080715.1). Classification (NCBI taxonomy): domain Eukaryota; kingdom Viridiplantae; phylum Chlorophyta; class Chlorophyceae; order Sphaeropleales; family Scenedesmaceae; genus Scenedesmus; species Scenedesmus sp. NREL 46B-D3. The sequence continues at coordinate 217,603 of JACERP010000133.1, read as the reverse complement.
CAGAAAGCAGCAGCGTGAGGCACAGCACAAAATACGATGAAAGCATAGCCAGAGTGTTCGGCAGAGTGTGTGTGTGAGGGAGAGAGAGAGAAGAGAGAGAGAGAGAGAGAGAGAGAGAGAGAGAGAGAGAGAGAGAGAGAGAGAGAGAGAGAGAGAGAGAGAGAGAGAGAGGGGAGAGAGAGAGAGAGAGAGAGAGAGAGAGAGAGAGAGAGAGAGAGAGAGAGAGAGAGAGAGAGAGCAGGAAACTTACATCATGCTAGAGTGCTGCTGCTTGTTCACATCAGCAGCAGAATGTGCATGCAGCCACAGTAACTAGAGTGTGCAGAGGGTGCCTGCTAGCAGCAGCAGCGGCCCTGCGAAGCAACAGCACAGGAGCGAGCTTGAGCATGAACTGGCATGAAACACAGCTCTTGCATGCCACCGCTGTTGATCCGCGTGCCAGTCATGCTTGCCGCTTCATATACAGCACTGACACACCGCAGCAAGCTTGTCGGAATCGAGGTAGTGGTACTGCTCGACTGCCGTTCCACTGCGCAGAAGCATTTCAAGGCCTGCACACCACCCCCCTGTTGGCTGTGCTGCACCACGGCACCAGGCCACACGCGGCACAGCAGCGCGCCAGCACGGCGCAGCAGCTGGCGCGCCACGCGCTGCCTCACCTATCCGCCCACAGGCGCCCACGAGGGCAGTGGCGATGCCTTGCCGGCGTGCCTGTGGCAGCACCGCCATGTTGCTGATGTAGGCGCGCAGCGGGGCGCTGCTGGGAAACGGAGGCGGGAGGGCAGCCTCAGCCTGACAGCGGCGGCAGCAGCAGCAGCAACAACAGCCAACGGATGACCGTGTCATGTGCGCGGGGGGGAACCACCAACTGACTGGGGCTGTTTGGGAAGCTGAGGGGTGATACGGGTTACATTCGAGAGGGGCACATGCATGAACCTCGAGTGCTGCGCCCTCGAGGGTCCTGCATACCACCCGAGGATGGACCCGAATCACCCGAAGCGACACGAAGCGCCAGACGACTGCTATGTCTCAGGGCATGGTGCACGGTCGTGCCCCACTGGGGTGACGCGGGTCTACCCAGGGTGACCAATGTGCACCAGGGTGACAGGGGGACATGTCAGGCCAGGTAGGGAGCATTGAACAAGGTGATGCGGCACAAGGCACGAGATGCATGAAGGCGCTGTGCCGCCTCCGCCTACTCTTCAACTGGTCTGGTCAGTTGACCAATCTCCACGCAACACTGCAGGTCGCTGAGTGTGTTTCTGGTTTAGCAGTGCTAGTGGCCTTGGTGTCTGTGCCCAGCAGCTGGCATGTCTGCCTGACGCTGCTGATGCTGCTGTTGGACTGCTGCTGCTGTCATGCTGGGTCATCTGTGACGGCAAGATATGAGGTGTCAAAGTGATCAAAACGGCTGCCTTGCAATATGCACACCCAACTTGCGGATGCAGTGCCTGTCCAGCAGCAGATCCCTCCAAGCCCTGGCTCAGGATCAAGAGACACAAGCAGGCCATACCTTTGCCATGTTGCGACACGATACATACTCATCACGACTAGTTGTATGATGACGTGTTGTGCTGGCCCCTCACCTGCATCAGGCTGAGGGTGGCTGTGCCCAGCAGCCTGCCTGGCTGCCCGCCCGCATCTGCTGCCTCTGCCTCCTCCACCAGCAGGCACACAAAGCTGCGCGCACGCCGCCACTTGGACAGCTGACGCCTGCAGCCAGCAGTCAGCACAGACAGCATCATACCAACAGCTGTGGGATGTGCGTGGCACTTGAGGTGGCACTACTGCTGCTGCTGCTGCTGCTGTTGCTGTAGCGTGGTCTGCATGTTTTGCACGCACCTGCAACACAGCTCTGCTGGCTGGCAGCTGCGTGCTGCGTGCTGCTGCTCGACTCACACCGGTGCACATGTCGACCCACACGCCTGCACACTCACAGCTCTGCCGGCCCCTCAGTGGGGAAGGTTGCGGGCAGGCCCTGCGCCATCCTCAGCCGCCCCGCCAGCATGGCAGCCTCCCGCGTCACCCTGTACGTGCGGTGAGCCAGCGCAGCCTGCAGCAGCAGCAGCAGCAGCAGCAGCAGCAGCAGCAGCAGCAGCAGCAGCAGCACGTGCATCAAAGCAGCAGGTACGGCATGCCTCGTCTGCTGGGCTTCTGGGAGAGGGGCAGCAGGTGAGCACAACCATGGTTGCATTGGTGGGGATGAGCTTCAGTGCACGAAGCATGGCGGTTGGGGGTTGTCACTGTGTGCGTACATTGTGGCAAAAGGTGCCGGGCAGCAGATAGGCCCGCACGTCCCTGTACGCCTGTGGTGCCAGTGGTGGTGCTAAGGGGCAGCAGGCCCATCCCCTGGCATGGCTGCTGGTTGACATGGCATGATAAAATGACACGACATGACATGACGTGACGTGACAGGAGAAAAGAAAATTTGAGAGGACAGCATGCTGTGGCCGCACAATGTGTCCGATTGGCAAGGCCTGCCACAGCCTGTGTATTTGAGACACACCCTGCCCGCCTTGCCGCCTGCGCTGCCCCTCGGCTGATGGGTGCACCAGGTGCAGGCAAGGGGCGTTTGTGTGGGGAGATGGCAGTCGCACACAAGCCCATGGTTGCCAGCGGCCCAGGCGACCGAAGGGGAGTCACTCAACACACATACCCCTTGGTACCGGTGACACAGTGTGTGACTGACGGCATCTGTGATGTAAAGTGACGCACATCTGTTTCGCTGATGGGGCCCTGTGCCAGCGCGTCGCTCTTGCCCCAGTCGGTGGCACTGCACGTTTGCTGATGTAGTGTTTGAGCGCCGCATACAGCAACTGCATGTGTTGTGTGACGCACCTCGGCCTTGTTGGCAAGTGCCTCTGCCAGCTTGTTGCTGCTCTCCCTGCCCACTGCTGAGGCATAGCGCGCCTCAACCTGCAGCAAGCAGCAGCAGCAGCAGCAGCAGCAGCAGCAGCAGCAGCAGCAGCGTGATGTGTATTGCAGACATCGGAGGGCCGCATGCGACAGACTGACATTGTCTGGCAACTCTCATGCTGCTGCGGAATGAGCCGAGGCTGGCTGGATTGATACTGTTATTGAGCGAGCTCCCACTGCTGGTGAGGCGGATGCAAGCGCCCAGAAGCCACTCGCAGCCAGATGCAGCCGACTGCTGCGTGTGCCATGTGCCCTGTCACACTCTCTAGTGCTGTGGCTGAATTTTGTGGTGCCTGAAGCCAGCTGTGCTTGCATGCCAGCAGTGACCAAGGTGCCCAGCTGCTGTGCTTGCCATGCTAGCAAAGTGATGTTTCTGCTGCTGCTGCTGTAGCTTTTACAGCTGCTGCTACTACTGGTGCTGCAGCTGATGAGTTAAGTGCTGTGGTTGTACACTGAAAACTTGCTGAACAAAAAAGTACCCATACCGTAACAATCACTGCTTAACTTACAGCAGCTGAACGACTGGCCACAAACGTGAGTGACGCTCCCCACCTGCTGAATGACTTCGTTGTCTTCATATCCTGGGAAGTTGCCTGCTCCAAACACCTGCAGATTGCAGCAGGAGCCACAGCAACGCATCCGGAGCAGCTGGGTGCTCAGCATTCGTTGAAAGCAAGAGAGTGGCTGCCAGTTGGGCTGCAGGTGAACGTAACAGGCTTGAAGGCCATGTTGCGAGCAGCCAGCTGAAGGTGACAGCTAAATGTACTCAGCTGGCACCGTCGCTGCTGCTGCTGCTGCTCTGCAGCTGCTGCTGCTGCTGCTGTTGTTGCTGCTTCTGCTGCTGCTGCTGCTTACCTCACTGTAGAGATCAGCTACAGCTTGAGCGTCTTCGAGCCTTGCTCTCCGTACTCTGAACTGCAGTTTATGCTGTTCCGAACCCGTTGCTTGCACTGCACACCGCCGAGCACGAACGGTACGCGCTGTTGTTCTCCTGTGCTGGCTCGGACGCAACTGGACACAGCGTGGTTGCATCTGCATGTTTGACATTGTGCAATCTGGTGTGTTTGCTGTGCGATCTCCCAGTGGCCTGCTGTTGTATCAATAGTTGCGCAGGACAGAAGCCTGAACACAGTAGCCCCTGGGTGCAAACAGCGACACCTTTTTTGATAGACACAGCTCTGTGTGTGCGTGGCATCTGAACATGCAAAGCCTGGATGCATAATGAAGGGTGTGCAGCAGTATCTGCACTGCCTACCAAAACCCTACAGGTGTCCAGGGTTGTGAAGATGAAGCAGCACTCTAACCCAGCAGCAAAAAGCAGGCACATTGTGTGCACTGCTGTTCCTGAGCGAGCATGTCCTGTGCAACCAATAAAAAGATTTATTACCCTGCCTTTGACCATACACGACAAGTACATAAATATTTCAGCCTACCACAAACCTGCAAACCATATGCACAAAAGAACTTGCCACACCAACAACAATGCCTGGCATCGCCATTGATTGTTGTCTCTCTGCATGTTCATGCCTTTATGCACGCCACACAAAACAAACGCGTGTGTGTTGAGTTGCAGGAAACTGCCTGCTGCCTGCCAGCAGTCTTGCAACCTGAACAACACCACCACTGCCTCCTCCTCAGAGCACGCAACTTGTTGCGTGCAGCACTGAACTGGCAGCGCCACACACACCAGTCACTCAGGCACTGGGAGTGGCACATGGTTGGTTCTGCACAACCTGCACTAGCAGCAACAGCTGTGCTTCCTCCACCGTCAAACCAGAGAGATGTCTGTGGTGCGCCCAATGCACGCAGCACCCACCACCATACACATGTGCAATCCCCTGCCTGCATGACGCCTGCAGCGTGCGACGGCAGCTGCTTGGATGCAGAGCAGCTGTAGCTGTGTCAGTGCCAATCACCAACACCACCATGCAAACTGCACTACTGCACCACCCGTTGCTGCACAACCGTGCTGCACCTGCCACAACACACAGCAGCAGCAGCATGTGCACATTGCAGGACGCCCTGCGGCACACCTGGCAGGAGCCCTGGGGCGCAGCTGTCGGCAGATCCTGCAGATGCCTGGCAGGACGGCCTGCTGCCAGACTGCTTGCAGGACACTCCGAAGCCGCCACACGTCCCAACACCCAGGCTGCTCTCCCCTGCCTCTGCACTGACACCAGCTCCCTGCTGTGCAAAACAGCACAGCATGCATGCTGCATGGGTCGCGAAGCAGTCAGCACAGACCCCCCCCTTCAGGCGCTTGCCCAGCACCGAACCCGTGCCTGGCGAGTCACACGACCCTGGCACGAGCTACTGCTGCGCCACTGGCGTGGAGGGCGCATCGCTGCTGCTGGCGGCCTCTTTGGCGGCTGCCTCGGACTCTGCGGCGCCGTGCTTGGCCTTCTGCGCCACGCCAGATGCCGCGTCGGACACCTTGGCAGCAGCCCCCTGGGCCTTGGCAGCGACAGCGTCACCTGCAAAGGGCCGTTGCAAGACAAGAAAGGCATTATGTCACAAGAACGTCAAAACTACAGACCAGGGGCAATGAGTGCCATAATTAATCACACGCTGGTGCTAGAGTTGCTGTGGTGGGGAAAGCAGCAGCTTGTACCAGGTGCTCAGGCATCTTCTGCAAACCTCTCGCGTGTCATGCCTCAGGTAAGCTAACCAACGATGTAGGTAACAGTGCATGTGACACACCTGCATCCTTGGCGTGCTGCTTGGCCTTCTCAGCTGTGTCCTTGGCATCCTTCTTCGCCTTGTGGTAGTCGATGGCAGTCTCCTGCAAGCATCACATTGCACCAACAACACCACTTTTGGCAACAATTACTACTGCACATAGCAAAAGTCCCTGCACACAGGGCGAGCAGCAGCAACTAACGAGAGTCACAGCATGTCCACCAGCGGATAAACCTGTGCGAAACTTTCAACTCCGCCGTCAAGTGCGAAAGCAGCAAACGAAAAGGGGAACTGCGGGAATCGAACCCACGACCTCTCGCACCCAAAGCGAGAATCATACCACTAGACCAAGTTCCCACTGTGAACAACCCCATCCAGAAAGGGGCAGTCAGCAGGTCACCTCTGGGCGCCATGCTCACATCCCAGGCAATGCTTGTGGTGGCACCTGCTGATGCGTTGACGCTGCTGCTGCTGCGCGCCTGTGCACACCATGTAACCCCTCTTCTTCCTTTCTTCCGCGCCTGTGCACACCATGTAACCCCTCTTCAATCTGCTGCGCGCCTACTGCTCAGCATGCAACCGTTGAGACACACCTTGCAGACACACGGGAGGTTGAATAGGACCAGCTGCACACATGCATGCACGTATGCTAGAGTGAACATGGACAACAATGCTGACAAGTGTGCATTCGATGCGGTACTGCATCTGGATACACAGCACTGCTTGGGAAGCGCCACTGCTCCCAGCTAAGAAAGCAAGCAAGACAAGGCGGCAACATCCAGGCGCACACGTAAGGTGCAATTGCCATGAGCAAGCCCAATGCAGCATCTTGTCACAGGAAGAAGCAATGAGGCAGCATACAGACTCACCACTAAGCCCAAAGGCAGCCTGCACACACCCTATCATGAAAAGGGGGAACTGCGGGAATCGAACCCACGACCTCTCGCACCCAAAGCGAGAATCATACCACTAGACCAAGTTCCCGCAGACAACTGGAGCAGCAGCACTCCTCAACCTCCGCAGGCCACCACCAGTCAGCAGGTCACTTCAGGGTGTCATGCACAGAGCAGCAGCAACGCTTGTGCTGAAACCCTCTGCTGCGCTGCAGCTGCTGCTGCGGCGCAAAATGTTGGATGCGCACGCTGCTAACGGATACGCACACATGCGCCACAGTGAATGGTTTTGGCAGTCCTTTTTACCGTTGCGAGGCTGGAGTTCGACAGGGGTGTCCTTTGGCACCTCTGTTATACCTGTTTGTTGGGCAGGCGCTACTGTGCTTCTTGAAGCAGCGCGGCATTGGCATTGTTGCAGCCAGCCAACAGCTTGCGGCGACGCAGTATGCTGACGATGCTGAGGTGTTTTTGCTGTCGCTTGCTGATGTGCCCACGTTCCTCGGTTGCATGGATGATTTCGCTGCAGCCTCTGGTCAGCGACTGAACCCCGCAAAATCACGTTTGCTGCAGGTAGGGCAGCTGCCAGGAGCGGCGGCTGTAACGAGTGGGGCGGGGCAGAACTTGGGTGCCATGCCACTGGTGCAGCAAGCGAAATCTTTGGGGGTCGTGTTTGATGGGCGGGGCAACAGCAGTGTGGACTGGGAGGGCAGATTGGAGGTGGTGCGGAGCCGCATGCAGAACATAAGTCGCCTCTCCAAGTTGTCCGCTTTTGGCAGGGCGTTTGCGGCCAATGCTTACGCCTTGTCAACCCTTCTATACGCTGCTCAGTTTGCTGGTCAACTGCCTGCTACAGTGACGGACAATTTGACGCGGTGGACAGCAGCGCTAGTTGATGCTGGCAAGGGCCCTGATGAGGATCTGCGGCGGGCCCCTGGTATCCCAAGCGATTGTATGGCAGCCCATCCTAAGTGTGGTGGTTTTGGTTTGATGCCAATTCAGCATCATCTGTTGTCGCGTTGGGCCTGTGAGGCTCTGCCTTTCCTGCAAGGTGGCACTGCACCTTGGGTGGCTGTGGCGCGCGTTCTTTGGACGCGCTGGGCCAGTACAATGGATTGTTTTACACGCGCCACAGCTAGCAGCCCTTGGGGCATATTGTTATGTCATCGAAGTCATATTTTCCCGGTTGCCCAGGCTGATGTGGTCCTGCCCAAGCCGTTGCGGGTTTTGGCTATGGGTTTGCGCGCTTTGCCGCCGTTGCGGCATGTGGGCAGCCAGCCTTTGGATGTGGATGGTTTGTGCTGGGACGCGCCACTATGGGCTAACCCTATTTTTACGGCGGTACAAACTTGGCAGTGGTTTGACCAACAGCGTGAGGTGGTAGTGGGCTTGGAGCATGCGGTGGCGTTTGGCCTGCTGCAGCTCCCGAAGCTGCAGTCTCTGGGCCAGGCGGTGGTGTTGTTGGCAGAGCTGGACCGAGTTTGTGCTCTCCCTGGGCTCTCGGCACAGCGCTCAGCCTATGAGCGTGAGGTGTGGGGCCCTTGGTTGTGCAGTAGGCCGCAGTATGGTGACCGTCAGCTGGCCCGCCAGCATGTGCAGGCCCTGCTGACATTGGTGCCAGCTGCATGGGTTGCTGCTGCGCGGGCACGTTTCACCGCGGCTGTTGCTGCGGGTGCGCCCATTGCGCAGTTATCTTCTTTACTCCCAGATGACCTCTTGCTAGCGCGGGAGACGATGTGTGCGAGCTTGGGCTGGCGGCGACCAGGTGGCGGTGCTGATGATGTTGTGTTATTAAAGGACCTGACTGTCGCTACTGCCACGCAGCTGCAAAGCCTCCGTGCGTTAGAAGCAATTGCTCCCCGTCATGCAGCTTTTGTTGCTAGTGTTAGAGCCCTGGATGGGTTGCCGGCCGTGGCACAGTTGCCACCGGTGCGACTGGTTTTGTCACGGTGGTGGTGTGTGCGGGTGGCTAACGTGTACAAAGAGTCTGCATGGCGCCTGGCCCTGAATGCATTCCCTACTGCTCAGCGTATGCAGACTGCCACGGGATGCGCGGCATGCTCTGCTGCTGTGCCGGGTGTGGAGCACCATTTCTGGACGTGTCCTGTTGCAGTTGCTGTGCGTGAAGAGGTTGAAGGTCAGCTAAGAGCATTCAACATGTTGCCGGCAGGTGAGAGCCTGCCGTGTCGTGCGGTGTGGCTGGCTTGCTCCCCTCATCACAATGTGCACCGACTGGTGTGGGATATGGTCTGCCTGGCATCTATACATGCGTTTGAAAAAGGCCGCAGAGCGGCCTGGGCTGTGGCAAGTGATCTTGTGGTGCCTGTGCTGGTGGAGCAGGTGGCGGTACGTGCGGCACTTGGTGCTTTTTGGGATGCGCTTGCTGACTTTGCCGCTACGGCCAGAGTGCCGCGGCGGTGCAAGAACCAGCTGTTGACCCGGCAGCCGTTTATCTCCTGGCACACTGTGTTGCGGGGTAATGGTCTGCGTGTGGTACGGCGGTGATAGCCACCATTCTGCATGTATTTATGCCCGTTTGCTCTCTGTCAAGCCTGAGACTGGTGGTCCTGCGCTGCAGGAGCTGTACGGTTTGTGGTGCGGCTGCTGCAATATGCAGTTGCATTGCCCCTGCAGCAGCTGCCAGATACTCTGCTCCCCCCCCCCTTGTTTGCTGCCTCGGACCAAGGTATTGACCTTTACTGGCCAACTTTGTCCCGTTGAGTTCAGCCCGCCCGCTGTACTGCACAAGTATGGCCTGCTGTCACCGACACTGTTTTAGGTTAGTCATGCTGCTTGTCCCAATAGAATTCTACACTGCGTGTTGTGAGTCTGACGGTTCTGCCTGCAGAGCCACGTGTCATGTCTCGCGCACAGAGGCTTTCTCGGGGTGGGCCTCTTTTTGGGTGACAGTCTGTTTTTCCGCTGAACTTCTAGCAGCCCTCTTTGTTTTCGGGTGTTCGTTGCGACGTAGTCGCCTGTGCACACCATGTAACCCCTCTTCTTCTTCGCAAAATGTTGTGAAACCCCTCAATCGCGCAAGAAAATGTTTTGATTGGCGCAACTGCTGTGAAGAAGCCGCCTGTGCGTTCAACCACTGCCACCATGCCAATGCAGTAGAGATGACCTTGTTGATTGTAAACACACCAATGAAACCCCTCTTCTCGTGCATGCTGGCTACCTCCATGCAATCCCTGTCATGGCAGATGTTTCCAAGGTGTTTGCGTACAACAGCATGCTTGATGCCATGCTCAGAAACATGTCCATGCACAACAGCCAGAGTGCAGTTGCTCACTCTCTGCGCAGCAGACAGCAAGCTCAGCAAAAGCAGGACAGCAGCAGTGAACAGCAAGCTCAGCAAAAGCAGGACACCAATAGGGTCCACTCACGAGATGGTGGGTCCCCTGCAGCCGCAGGTTGAGCGCTGCACCAAGACATCAGCCTCATCGGCCTCGGCAGCAGTGCATCACGGATAGGTCATACCATGTGGCTTGAAGCAGGCAGGAGAAAAACTGGCCATCCTGCTGGGATCACGGGTTCGCCTTCAGCACAGCCCGCAGCACGCACAACAAGCGCACATACAACACGCTGGCTTGCTCACGTCAGGGTTGAGTCTCAGCAGCTCCACGTTGAGTGCGGTGGCAAACGTCACCCAGCACAGGTAGGGCGCCATCAGCGGCCACACCACCTTGGGCTGCTCCTTGGCCATCTTCACACTGGCAGCAGTCGCCACACCCAGCATTGCTGCACAGCACACAAATGTCCAGGGCAGGGCAGAGCAGCGCTGCTGAGCAGGCAGTCTGCAGCAGTGGCTGGCCACTTTGAAGGCGACCGTGTAACCACTCATTACTTGCTTCATCCAGTTGGCAGTTTCAAAGGCTGGTCATACAATGAGAAAAAGACGTTAAGAGGTGGTTAGTCCCGATAGCTGACAAGCACCAGCTAACCACCGCAGCACGACATCACTGGCAGCAGCTGCCAAAATTATATGAGATTGAAACCATCACACACATATGCAAATGCCGTTACAGTTCTTCGTGCTGCTGCTGTCGCTGGTTGCCGGAAGTGCTGCCAGTTGCTGCTGCTGCTGCTGCTGCTGCTGCTGCTGCTGCTGCTGCTGCTGCTGCTGCTGCTGCTGCTGCCAGCCCTGCTGCCCGGCGATTGCCCAAAGACACCCCCAACGCATGATACTTGGTACCTGCCTCGGATTTGGCAGCTGCTGCGGCGGCTGCTGCTGCTGCTGCCGCCGCCGCCATGTTTCACTGCTGCTGCTGCTGGCACTCACCCACGCTGTCCACCAGGGAGACATCCAGCGCATGCTGCTTAAAAAACAGCGGGGTCCACGCAAGGTTGAGCGCCAGCTGTGCTGCGTACAGCGTCAGGGGCACTGTAGGGTTGCCCTCTGCACAGCAGAAGACATCACAATACAGCAGCAGCAGCAGCAGCAGCAGCAGCAGTAGCAGCAGCACCCACATCAACAGGCAAGTCTTGTGTCATAATACAGTGCCATCGCGGGTGTGTGACAACTGCTGACAGCAGGCTGCGCTTGACTCTGCCCTGGCAGCTGCACTTGCCATTCAACCAATGGTGCAGCAACGTAAGGCTTAGATACCTAAGGGCTGCTTGTGCCAGTCAACCAAACGTTCTGTGCCAGTATCCCTGCCACACTGTGAATCAGCTGCACACTATGCATTCCCACTGCGTCCCATCATTGCTGAAGCAGTTCTGCAAGGAAAAGGCTTAATTGACACTACAACTCAAACTCTACCATTCTATCTGGAGCTAACCCCATGACCATTCACAAAGCAGCTGGACACCTAAACACCACAACTGCAGAGTCTGCCTTGACATCCACCCACACTGCATACGCTACTGCTGCTGTTGTCTCAAGGCGCAGCGTGTATCTGCCTGCCATTACTTGCATCCCATGCTAGGGGCTGCAACAAAAGGGCTGCATGTGATGGGCGCGTCACAGACACTTGGGCCTGGCACTCACTCTGCTTCAGCACGAACCAGCTGGCCACTCCCATGCTGGTGTAGAAGACAGACCATGCTGGGCCAAACAGCCAGTTCTGTGTGAGGAAAAGTTGTTTAAGGCAGGGCAGGACAGGCATGGCAGAGCTCTTACGCAAGCTACCACCTACTGCCGCTTGGCGCGCCCTGCTTGAGCGGCAACTGCAACAGCGCAAGGCAGTTCTGGCGAGGGATCAATGCTGCTGCATTCTTAGTACCTGGAGCCTTGCGCACAACACGTCAAGCAAACACCAAACAAAACACCGCAAGGATCCAGGAATAGCTCGTTAATTGTATTGTATGAAAAACATGATGCTGAGCTTCTGGGCTGTAACTGCTGCTGGCAACTGCTGGTGCAGCTCAGGCTGATGCTGTGCTGCACACTCACAGGAGGGTTCCAGCTGGGCTTCTTCAGGCCGGCATACCTGCAGGCATGCATAGCAGATGTTGAGTACTTTGCCGCGCACACGAGCAACGGTGGCTAGCAGGGACGCGCTGTTGCGCTTGCGCTAAGCTTTCCTACTGTTGGTGCTGCAGTGCAGAAAGCAGGTAGCGCTGTGACCACCTGGCGCTCAGCAGCTGTTGCGCAGTGAACGCGCTTCGCTCTTAAGCTCAATTGTGCGCTGAAATACCAACGGTGTTGCTAGCTGGCGAATACCACGCCTATGAAGAGAGCACGAGTGAGTGCACTAAAGCACGTACGCACCAGCCCTTGATCTCGGTCTGCGTAAGCAGGCCCACGGCGAAGCCGCTGCCGAGAGGCAGGGCAACAGCGCCCATCTGCAGCCAAAACGTATGAGACAGGCGTCAGGGCGGGTCCGCCCCTAATCGTTGGCGTTGCTCGCCAGGGCCGCTGCCGACGCCCAACACATGCTTTTAAGCTCAGCCAAACGATTGTTACTGAGCAGATCGCATGAACAGCCACTTACGAGTGAGAGTGCTGCTCCCATTGTGTCTCGTGAAGATCAAGCTGTTGACAATGAAGGTGTATGCCGCCAACAATTGACAATGGATATCGTGTCCGAGAGGGCTTTCTGCTGCGTGGTCGTCCTGGTGCGCAAACCCTGGCCTCCCCCCTACTGACCTACCCTAACCTGTAACTCCTCTGCTGCTACCACGACCTGCTGGACATGCAGCTGTGGCCCTGCGCTCCTGGCTTGACTCAACATGAAAGCAAATAATACGAGCACCACTCCCACAGTCGACTTGGCAGCACCATGGCACCATCTGGCATGCACGACACACATCAGGTTGACTCACTCCTGACCACAGCGTCATGTTGCAAATCACCTTTGAAAGGCTGTATCCACAGCCCTTCATGTGTTTAGAAACAATCCGACCACTGTGTGAATTGATCTGCTTCTCAATCCTGGTCTGCTGTGTGCCTGTGACCTTACCTCAACGTTGCACTTTTAAGCAATGCAATGCCACTGCAGTGCATGCTTAGCAAAATAGCAGCATGCCAGTGCATGTTGCCTTCTTCAAGCCAACTTGGCAACGCAATGCGCACTCTATGAAGCTATACACCGCCTATTCTGCAAGCTTAAGGATGTCTTGCAATGTTCTTCAAACTGGCTTTGGACCATCCAAGGGTCAACTGCAAAGAAGTCCTAGTGGTTAGGTGTGCACCCGCCCAATGCTAAGTTGGGGCAATTTGCTGTGCATGTACTTCAGACAACCTGGCAACCCTTGCTATGGCAGCCCAAGTTGTGGTAGTACTAGTACGTTTGACCAGACCCTGCCAAGCTCGCCAAGCCAGCAGTAAGGCATGGGCAGCGCGCTTGGATCCATCCAGTACACCAGCACCTGCCAGCAGCTGGTGGCGCATCACGAAACATGCATGCAAAAGCTGGCTGTCTCTAACACTGCCCCAGAGGCGCCTTGGTGCAGAACTGCTCAGAGGGCAGGGGGGCTTGCCAGGTCACTTATACCTGTCAAAGCTAAGCCCCCAACAAGGGCTTGCCATAGCGGCTGAGGCCTCACAAGACATAGGGCACCAATAGATCAGCAGCTGCCGTGCAACCTCCCTTGAACCTTAGTGCTGGATGCCTCCTTGATGATGAAGCCCGCCTCACATGACTCAGCTGCTGCTGCACTTCTTGCTGCTGCTGCCGCTTCGTCCAATGCTACATCTGCTGTGTTAAAGACTGTTGCTGCCGGCTCCTGGGCGTTTTCTGAGCTGGCCAGAACCTGCACAAGCACCTTGCCTGCTGCACCTGCCTTCTTGCCCTGCTTCTGTGGCAACACAAGGCTGGTGAGGCACGGCTCGTCCAATTCATTCGTGATGCTACAGCTACCTGCCGCCACTGGAGTCCTGATCTCTAGCCTACCTGCAGCTGCAGGCACATTGCCACATGCCTTGCTGCAGCTGGTGCTGTTGCTGCTGCCCCTCGCGGTGCAGCACGAGGCTGAGCAACACGGCCACGCTGCAAACTACAAGCACCTGGTGACATTGCGCACCCAGCCCTGGTGCTGCTGCCGACCGCAGCAGCAAACTGCTGCAGCAGCTGCCCAAGGGGGTCTGCTCCTGACGAGCCGATTGCAGTGCTGCCATCTGCCATGCTGTGTCTTGCAGCATCGCCCCCGCTGCTGCTGCTGCTGCTGCTGCTGCTGCTGCTGCCTGCAAAGGCTTGTGCTACCTGTGCTGCTGTGGGGGACGTCTGGCGGCCACTGACACATGTTCCAGCAGCACCAGCTGCACTGACAGGCATCAGTGCATCCCCTCCCTGCAGCTGCTGCAGCTTGATTGCTGCTGCCAGGCGTGCAGCCGCAGCTGCGTCTGCTGCTGTGGCGGCGTGCGCCTCGGCTGCCTGTGCTGCTGCTATCGCCTGCACCAGGTCACCCTGGGCGCACAAAGCCGTGGCCATCCTGCAGGCATGAACAGCTGACAGGCTTGCTGGTGTACTGACAGCATGGCGTCCCACCAACAACCAAACATGGCCACGTAAACATTAAGTCAAGTGAGTCCGGCCCAATCACACATCATCATGCTACAGCACAGTCGAAACCTTGCCAGCGCAAGGCATCCAGCACGCTGCTAGCCTGCTGCCAAACACTCACACAAGTGCCTGCTGTTTCAAGATGCTACACAGCTTTTGGCAGCTTCACAGTGCAGATAGCTACTGCACAATGCATGAGGAGCCAACTACTCCCTGCATGCAGCTGGGCCCACCTGTAATGCGCCTTGGCATGCCGTGGCACCAGCTGCAGCGCTGCCCTGCAGTCCAGTGCTGCTGCGTCCAGCTGCTTGGCAAGGCTGTCGGCGCTGCTGTCCAGCTGCATGCCATCAAGGCTGCCACCAACCTCAAGCCAGCTGCTGGTGCCAGCACCAGCCCTATCGTAACTGCTGCTGCAGCTGCTGCTGCTGCTTCCGCCACAAGCAGATGTAGCAACCCCGGGCTCCAGTTCAGTGATGAGCTTCTTCACGCTGCTGCCGCTGCCGCCTGCTGGCCTGGCGTGTCGTGCGGCTGCGGCTGCTGCCTGCAGCTCCCACACGCGCTCCAGGTATGCTGCTGCCCTGTTGGTGTGGTACACCGCCCTCCTGGGGGCCTCGCCAAGCAGCGCCTGGGAGGGCACCGGCACGTCCAGTGCAGCACTGCGGTAACACAGCAAGTACAGTGCAGGCACAACACAGTGCAGCATTAGGATGGAGGGTCTGTTAGCACGTCACTGTGGTTTAAGCTTCTCTCGATGCTGCGCAATTCAGCATGTGAAGGGCTGGGTGACCTTTGCCTGACAGCTGGCACTACTGTGACACCTTTGCTGGCACTACTGGTGCTCCGACGTGAAACCACTCAACATTGCACCGTGTCCATGCTCCAGACAGCACCATGCTCTCTGCGGGGTGGCAGGGTGAGCGGAAAGGGCTGCAGCACTTCAGCTGGCAGCCCCACAGGCAGCACCGGGTGACCCTGCCTGCCCACCTGTACAGGCGTATGGCTGTGGCCCAGTCCCTTGCTTTAAAAGCGTGATTGCCTGCTGCCTTAAGCCGCGCAGCTTCACTGCCAGGGCCGCTGTTGATCTGCAACAACAGCAGCAGCAGCAACCGAAGCAGCAGCAGTAGCAGAAGCGGCAGCAGCAGCAGCAGCAGGAGCACACCTGACCTGGATTATCCAGGTTCATGATGAACCACAGCAGCAGCTTAACGATGCCTGTGTCGGCAAAAAAATGCTGTTGCTCCACTGGTCAGCAATGCACGCTCATAATCTGGAGGCAGACACAACAACCCAGCTGCTTCACATGAAGAAATGCTCCCCAAGCGTACCTGTGTCCTGTCCGCCACCACCTTCAGCTCAACGGCAGGCTCAAAACCAACACCAACACCGCCAGTGCCACCACTGCCAGCACTGACGGCAGCAGGTGCAGTTTCAACTGCGGTAGCAGCAGCAGCAGCAGTAGCAGCAGCAGCAGGTGCGGGCCCTGCAGCTCCAAAGTCCTGCAGCAGTGCGGCTGCCAGCTGGTGCTCCTCGCTGCTTGCTGTGCTGCGCGTTGACCAGGCTGACAAGCCTGACAGCAGCCCAGGGCTCAGCTGCAGCACACCACCCTGCATGTGAGGCACACACCAGTAGCAAGTCCACAGCAGCAACACATGCGGGAGCCAGGTGAATTCATTAGACCCTTTGATGCACCGTCTACAGCGATGCCGTGCCTGCTTTGCTGTGGTGCAAAGGCGGCACATGAGTCAGACTACTGCAACTCGGCAACCAGCAGGCATCTTGATGACGTTGCCAAGCAGAGTATAACACTGCTTTTGTAATACCATGCTAGCAACCTCAGTGCACAAATGCCAGCTGCTGCATAGGTTTTACCATGCTGTCAACCTCAGCTGCATAAGCGCCAGCATACAGCAGTGCTGCATTGCCTGCTGCAAAGTAGCCTAATGCACCATGAATGGGACTGCCTTATGCTGTCAGGATAACGTCTCATACCTTGGACCACCAAGCCCTCAGCCAAGCCAGGTAGAAGGCCAGCAGCTGCAGCGCTTGCTGCCCTGAGCCGGGCCAGGCGTCAGGGCTCAGAGCCAGCAGCCTGGGCAGCAGCGGGCCGTCATGCAGCTGCAGCAGCTGCAGCCACAGCCGCCCATCAGGGCCCTGTGAGGGGTGCGCAGCCGGTGCAGCTGCTGCTGCTGTTGCTGCTGCTTGTTGCAATGTGCTGGTGTTGGCAGCAGCGGCGTCACTGCTGTTACAGAGCTGCTGCCTGCTGTCCTCGACTGCGTGCTGCCTGCTGGAAGTGGCCACCGCGACTCCCTGTGGTGCCTGCTGCTGCTGATCTGCACTGCTGCTGGGGTGACCTGGCGGGCTGTGCCAGTCGTACATGTCCGGGTGCGTGGCCAGCAGCAGCAGCTGCAGCGCCTGGCTGGCCAGCAGGCGGTTGGGGTGGCCCAGCAGACACACCAGGCTCCTGCAAGCAAGCATCCCAGACAGCAGCACCAGCGCATCATGTAATCCAGAAGCGATCAGCCACAACGCCAGTGCCAGTGCCAGTGCCAGTGCCGACGCTGGCCACATGCTGCAGACAGTCGGTGCATGAATTATTGCAGGAAAAACAGGTGCTAGAAATCAAGTTGAAGCAAGATGGCCGCCTTCAGACCCGCCGCATCTCCCTGCACCCACAGACGCCTGCGCATGCTCTGTAGTGCTGGCAATGTGCATTGTGCTGTTGCGCTCCGCATGATGTACAGGCAAGGTTTGCTGGTGGCTGACATGCCGAGGCAGCAGCTCACATGAGTCCCCCTGCCTGTATGAAGGGCCTCACACGCTGCCAGCTGCGGCCATGCACCAAGAACAGGTGCCCCAGCACAGCTGCCTGAGCCTGTGACAGCACAGCGAGCAGCAGCAGGCGCAATGGCGCACCAACACAACGAGTTGCTTGAGGGGTTGCCCCCGCAAGCAGAGCCGCTGTGCGTCTCCTGACTTGAACTGCTGCATAGGTGCAATAGCACGAGTTTCAAACGGCTCCTGGGCACCAGGTAAATGCACAGCTGCGTACCTCAAGCAATGACCAGGAGACCCCCGCGCAGGTGTGTGGCAGCTGATCGGGCCAGCCCCTGCATCATACACTTCCTGGTTACGCCGCCCTTTCCTTGCTGCGATACTTCTCGTACCGCAGGCGCTGGGCACGCGCTGCTGGCTCTCAGCCAACGCCAGGCCTGCTTGCTTGCACTGGCAATGTGCCCTGAGGCGCACGGGCATGACGTGCTGACACCCTGGATGCTAAAGACACTCACTAGCGGCACACCTTGTTTGCGGCACTGCTGTTCAGGTCTGTTGGGCTTGCAGGATCTCCAGCCAGCAGCTTGGGGTACAGAGCCATGTCTGCCGGCTCTGGAAAGAACAGCAAACGCCGCACCTGCAGGCAAGAGTTGACTCAACTCATCAGCACGTCACAGTTGGCACTGCTGACGCAGGTGAAGTTGACACCTTGTTGCACGAAGTGTGGTATGCAGGAAGATACCACATTGAAGGGTGCGCAGTGAACCTTTCGTAGCGTCTGGGGTGTGTGATTGGTGCTTGCAGTGGCCACATGCAGTGGCATGCCAGGCAAGAATGGCGGGAAAGGGCAGAACAGCTCAAAGGCAAGCATGCAACGCCGAAGGAGGCCCGGTTTGCGCTACAGCAGTATCATCTGCCGTATCCGTTTGGTCCAGCCCTCACCTGCCCATCCGTGAGTTCCTGTTCCAGGACAGCTCTGAACAGTTCAGTGGGTGGCTGCTTTAGCCTCCTCTGCAGTGCTGGCAGCATGGTCTGCAGGCTTTCAGGGTCCGCTACAGCTTCTACACAGGTGAAGAACGCCTCAACAGCACACTGGTCATGCTCAGCCACAGGGCTGTGTTCTGCTTCATCCATAGTGACTCTATGATCACCTTTCACCAGCTTACGAGCCTCGATGCTGCTGGTGAACGGTTAGTTTGTTGCTGCAAGTGTTTGCAGGTGTAATGTAGTTTAGTAAGCCCAGGGGCTACCCAGCAAGGATGTTCAACCTTGTCATGTTACGGAAGTCAAGTTGTCGCCGGGCTGAGCCCTGCACCGGTGCTGCATGGTATCACTGTGGTTAACGTGTTTCTCATCATGCGTACGTGTAACTCTATCGCGCACTCACATAAGAAGCAGCGACAGAACGTCTGGAACCATTGCCTGTCGTCGCTCGCACTTCGGCTGGCGCGTCGATCGCAGCTTGAAACATCACATATAGTCGTTATAACACCTGTTATGAGACATTGCAGTCACAGGATCGCCCTCTGATCAGATGCACTCGGCAGCAACATTCAGCAGCAGCCAAGGTGGCACTAGCCAGCTGCACGCTCGCAGGGTGCGCCAACAGCGGGCTTTGCGTGCATTGGAGATCCCTTGAGCTTATGGAACATCTGGCGCCTCCATGCATGACATGCTGTGAACAGCAGTACATGTGGCAGCAGCACATGCCTCACCACACATATCGCATCATCTGTTCTACATGCAGGGCCGCTCAAGGCAACAGCAGCTGCAGCAGCCTGCATCATCAGTCATAACATGCAAAGCTGCACTGAGGTGCAGCAGTGTGCAGCAGCCTTGCATGCAGCAGCAGCAGCTGCTGCTGCTGGGACTGCAGCAGCAGCACCCTTGGCGCCAGCAGCAGCAGCAGCAGCGCTGCATATGCAGAGCTGCTACCAATGAGCTGTGGACGCCTGGCACAGGTGAGCCGTACTGTTGATGACGCCCTCAAACAAGGCAGTGCAGCTCAACTGAGCAGTGCAGCACCAGGGTACCGCGGTCGTTTGCTTGCACGCATGCCTTGCAATCAATGCCGGGACACTCGCACTTCTGACAGCCTGTGTGGTCCTGCACCGAGAGTTGGTGATCTCAGCATTCAGCGGAATGTCCCGCAGTACAGCAGTACAGAACAAGCAGCGGAGTGGCACGTGGTTCAACTGCCTGAGTTTGCTGAGTCCAGGCTGCACTGTCAGCAGCTGTGTCATACACATCGCAGAAAAACAGGCTTGCACGCACCCGCAAGCAAGTTTCAACAACCCTTAACCAGCCCCACTTCTGCTCACCAGCGCGCTCTCTGTAAGCATAAGCCTCATTTCCTGTTACTGCTTGTCACTGCCACCACCATTGGCGTGCCCCCCCTCCCCGCCACCAGACGAGGCGTTCTCCTCAGCAGCGCAGCAGCTGCGGGGCCTCATCGACGTGCTGCCTGAGCTCCCCGACGAGGTCCAGGGCGCACTGGCGATGAGGGTGCCGGGCCTGCTGGACCTGGAACCCCGGGAGGTGCGTGCGCGGCTGCAAGCCCTGGCCACCACCCTGGAGCTGGAGTTTGAGCTGACTGCGCGGCTCGTGGGCAAGGTGGGTCACCGCCCGGCAACTCTGTCTGCGTTGCAGCGGATGGTGTGCCAGTTGATGTTTGAAACTTCCTGTTGGCTCGTGCCTCACTGCTGTTTGCTGGAGCAGTGCCGCACTCCATCAAGGGTGGGGTGGAGGGCAGTGTGCTCGGGTGTGGACGTGGCGCCCACTGCACTGGTGTGAGGCCGTCGCCATGGCTGAGCCATCACTCACACGCTGGTCAAGTGTGATCACGACACAAGCGTCCACCGGCCGTCGCCGGCATGCCCTGCTGTCCTGCACGCGCCGCTGCCGTGCAGACCCTCACTCTCACATGCACACAACTGCCTGCCGACCTGCCCTGCTGTGCTGCAGGTGCCGCTGCTGTGGAACCGCTCGCCCGAGGCAGCCGCCGCCAAGCTGGGCGGCATCGCCAGGGAGCTGGGCGTGCAGGGGCCGGCGGCGGCGGCGCTGCTGATGGGCGCGCCCGCGCTGGCGGCCATCAACATGCCGGGCGTGGTGCGGGACAGGGTGGAGGCCGCCTCGGACGCGCTGGGCGTCAGCACGGCACAGGTGGGCCGGCGGGCAGCTGAACACCGCGGCACCAGCTCCCTCTTTCATGTAGCTTCGGGCGTGCCGCTGCTGTGCAGTTTCGGGGTCTGTCGTCGTCACTGGAATGCATGCTCAAGCGCTTCACAATCAGCTGATGCACCAAGCGAGCAGGTGCATGCTGTTGCGATGTACTGTTGTGCAAGACTATACACTGTAGATAGCCTATGTCGTGGTATCCACCTGCAGTGCTGCGCTGCTGCAGGCCGCCGTCATGCTGGGCCGTCAGTCGATGCTGTGGGTCGTGGCGCGCGGCGACGTGCGCAGCGGCGTGCCGGCCGTCGCGGCCGGCCTGGGGCTCGCCAAGGAGGAGGCCTGCTGGCTGGTGGAGCGCATGCCCGTGCTGCTGGCGTGCGAGGCAGGCTGGCTGCGGCTCAAGTGAGTGGCGCACGTGGGGAGGCGAGCGTCGCGCGTAGCCCGGTTTGCGCGGGGCGGGGAGGGGGGATGTGGCTGCAGCAGGAGATGCAGCCGTGGAGCCCGCCCTCATCGTGAGCAGGTGTACGCTGTGCGTGCCTCAGCTCCTTGCGCTTGCCTTCAACTTGCTGGGTGACTGTAAGCAAAAAGTCACTGCCTGCTGCTGCTGCTGCTGCTGCTGCTGCTGCTGCTGCTGCTGCTGCTGCTGCTGCTGCAGTGTGTCTGACCTGGCGGCCAGCTCAGGCCTGCCCCGCCAGGCACTGCTGGAGCTGCTGGCAAAGTGAGTGGGCGGCAACAGCGTGCACGTGTGTTGTCTTCTGGAGTAAGGGTTTATAGAAACTATAGTTCTGAAGTCATGGATTTGTGATTGCATGCAGAGTCTGCCATGATTGCAGACAGCCCCCTCATGCCCTGCTGTTGACTGTGGTGCTGCTGTTGACTGCAGTGCTCTGCTGCAGCTGGCTGGTGGATGCTGCTGTTTGTGCCAGGCTTGTGAAGGCCACCTTGTCCCGCTGTCTGCTTGCTTGAGCATGTTGCATGTGTGTGTGAGTGAGCTACGCGTGGTGTTTCCACACTCGAACACCCACGTACGTTCAGGAAGGGGTCATTTGTGGCGGCAACGACACCTTAGGCGCCTCCATGCACCCTACCATCCCAGCCCAACCCTCAGGACCAGGGCATGCGCCACACCTCCCTCGGCAGTGCACCCCAACCATGCATCCATCGCATGTTGTGCGCTGTGGCTGTGGTGGCCTGCGTCCAGGTACCCCGCGCTGTCCAGCCTGACCCTCAGGATTCACCCTCCCGCCCATGTTGTTTGTTCTGTCCGGTGGCCTGCGTCCAGGTACCCCGCGCTGTCCAGCCTGGAGGCGGCCGGCCTGCTGTCAGGCCTGGAGGAGCTGGCCGGGCTGCTGGAGGTGACGCTGGCCGACACACTGGCGCTGGTGCAGCAGCAGCCCACCCTGCTGCTGGCCAAGGTGCGACGCACGTTTATATATATTCTTGTGTTGGGACGCTGCCGTTGTGGCGTTGTGTGCACTGTGTGTATCAAGCTGGGCTAGTTGGTGCCGGCACGCATGCAGTGCACTTGGCAAGCTCGTGCCGGCTGACTTGCAATCTGCTGCACCAGCAGGCTGTGCTGTGTGTTGTCGGCGTGCCCTGCATGCCGTGCTCTGTTCAGCCAGGTGATGCCTCCTGTATCGCGTCGACCTGCAGTGTCTGCTGCCGATGCTGCTGTGGTGAACGCTTGATCACCACCTTGCATCTGCTGCAGATCCCTGCCATCCTGGGCGCAATGGACGTGCTCACGGCTGCGCTGCGGCTGCCCTCGCCGTCAGCTGCGCTGGCGCTGCTGGTGGCGCAGCCGTCGCTGCTGCACGACATCACCATGGCCAGCATAGCAGCGCGGCTGGAGCAGCTGGGCGTGGTGCTGGCCTGCAGCGCTGAGGAGGCGCGCGACGTGGCGCTGCAGCAGCCGGTGAGCAGCACTTTGTGCTTGTTTGCTGAGGCAAAGTTCGGTGTGCAGATGGCTGTGACTGCTCATGTGTGTGGCTGTGTAGTGTTCTGGCTGTTGTCAGCGCGCTTTGGGCGTGGTGCCACAATGTTCGGTGTGCAGATGGCTGTGACTGCTCATGTGTGTGGCTGTGTAGTGTTCTGGCTGTTGCTGTGCTGGATGACGCCTCCCAGCAGCAAGCTGGGGGTGGTGCTCGGGGCGTGGGCCTGAGGGGGCACGTGCGCTGTTGCACTGCAGCCGCCGGTGGTTAACACGTTCGTTATGCTGCTGCCAGTGTGCATGCACCAAGCAGGCAGCAAGGGTGCCTTGGTGCTTCATCATGAAATGGCCTATCAACCGGAAAGGAAACCGCCTCGTGCATTGCAGGCAGCGCTGGGCTCTGCAGGTGAACTGCGGCAAAGCCGATTGCGGAATGGCCCAATGCCAAGATACAAGCTAGCCTCTCCTCAGCCAGGCTGCATGTCACAGGCCACACCACACTGTGGATGCACTGACTGCCTTCTGCTCCGCAGGCGCTGCTTGTGGTGCCGCCGAGCGTGCTGCAGACGGCGCTCGCGTCTGCCAGCCAGCAGCTGGGCCGCCCCAGCCAGGAGCTGCTGCAGCTGCTGCTGGCTGACCCGGGGGCAGTGCTGGGCCTGGGATACCTGGGGGGCAGCCAGGGCGCGGCAGAGAGCTGGGCGCAGCGGCTCGGCCTGGACCAGCAGGTGAGGAGCCAGGGGGGTGACGGTGGGTTTTCCCGTGCTCGTGGCGGCCCTTGCGCATGTGCTGGAGCGGCCGCTGCTGCTGGGTTTGGTGCTGGTGGTACAAGCGCTTGACGAAGACACAGACAAAGATTTGTCATCTATGTATGTCATTTATGTATGTAAGCGTGTGAACATTGCTTGTGGGCTGCTTGGTGTAGACTTTGGCACCAAACTATCCCGGAGGCCAGCCCACCTGCGCTGCTCCTGGCTGACGGTTGCCGCACAGCAGCTGCTGCTGGGCCTTCATCTGCTTTGCTGGCTCATGCTGTTCCCAGAGCCGTGGAGTTCAAAGGCCCGCACGACATGCGTGTGTACGTGTGGCTCCCTTTCGTCACTGCGGCTGTCTGTAGCGGCTGCCTCTACTCAGGCGGTCTGACATACAATTTTTGAACGAGCGCTTTCACACGTTTTCTGGAGATGGTGTTGCAGCTGCCCTGCACTTGCCTGGCAGCACACTGCGCCGTCTGCTCAAGTCACCCCGGCCACCGCCCGAAGCTCCGCGCCGAGCCGCCCATGCACGCCGTCTGCGCTGCTGCCTGCTGCTCCCCCCTGTCGCCTGCCCATGCGCCAGGCCGTGGGTGTGCTCATCGCCACGCACCCTGCGCTGCTGGAGATGAGCCCCAACACGCTCAAGGCGCGCATGGAGTCCCTGGCGGCGCTGTTTGACGTGCCTGCAGCCGCGGCAGCGCAGCTGCTGCTGCGGCACCCCGGGCTGGCGGCCATCCCGCCCAACGTCACCATCACGCGCGCCAAGGGCCTGAGCGTGGCGCTGAGGTGCAGCATGGCCAGGGCCGGCGAGCTGATCGCAAAGGTGCGGGGTGCGGGCTGCGGGCGACGTGCATGGCTGCAGCTGCGGGGTGCCTGCTGGCTGCCAATGGCCACCGTCTTGATAGTTCTTGGATGTTGTGGAACCCCATGAGCCTTGTTTGGCTCCTTAGTGGGTGGGCCTGTGGCCCTACTTCTCCGCGGTGAACGCTTCAGCGTTGGGTGCAGGGCGTCGCCATTGCGCGTGTTGCCGGAGAGGTTGCACTCGTACGTCACATCGACTCTGCTATGCCGGTGTCACTTCCTCACTCCGCTGCTGCTGCTGCTGCTGCTGCTGCTGCTGCTGCAGGTTCCCGCGCTGCTCGTGCTGCCGCTGGCCTCACTGAGCCCTGGCAGCCTGGCAGGCACGCCCGTCGACACCGTGCTGGATGTGTGCGCCACGTACGAGTTCTATACCACGCAATGGCTCATGGCTGCCGCCAAGGAGCGCAGCCCACAGCGGCTCACGAGCTTCGCAGGCATGCACAAGTAGGGGTGCTGTGAAGAAGAAGAAGCACCTAGCATGAAAAGGCAAGCAAGTGTCTCTCTACCCCTGCATGCGAGGCTGCCCATGCAAGCAAAGCTGGTTCCATCCACTGTACTGCGCCATTGGTTGTACTGATGAACATGAAGCAAGTTGCTGTGAACCCTGTTGTTAGCCAGGCTGTGCAAAGGGGCACGCCTGGCGGTAGGCATGTCTGTGGCTAGAATTGTGAGACAGTGTGTGGTATCAGCATGCTGTGCGCCTGGGTGTGACCGTCCAGCAGTCAGTGCCGCTGGCTGGCTGAGCACTTCTGTGGCGATGAGTAGCCAGTCCTTATTCATGCATGATGACAACACCATTGTTCTTGACATTGACAAGCATGTTACCCGCGCTGACCTGTTGAATAGGTATCGCTGCCAGCCAGTGGCTCACTGCGATGATCGTTGTGCTGAAGTGATTTGCTTGAAGTTCAAGCTTGCCTTGAGCTTACGGTGTACCTCCACAACAAGCCACGGTGGCGGGGGCCCCATTCTAGCAATGTGAGTGCCACATTTGCTGCGTTGTCTTTGCCAAGTGTGTCTTCCTGCAAATCTCTACAACAAGGTGTATTTCCACAACAAGGCAGATGGTGCCGTCAACCCCGGCCAGTGTTTTGCCACAGCCAACTGTCAGCCTCTTTACTTGGGCCCCTAGTAGGACACCGTTACCGGGCATGGTTACCGGCTGTAATATGGCAGAGCAGGCCAGTAACACTGCACCAACCAAACAACTGCTCACTACCTGACAGGCACAGAGACTGCAGTTGGGTGTGGGTTAACCAGCAGTGGTTGCATGCTGGTAGTCAGCCGGGGGCCATTGGCTAGCCACACCTGCTTTGCATGAGGGAGGCCGGGTGACTCTGCTTCGCTATTGGGTTAGTGTGCTGCTGCTTGTTACACCTGCTTTGGTGCCACAGGTTGGCATGCTTCACTGAAGTGCAGGGCTGCAGCTTGTGACAGGGTGCAGCGCTGATTCAGCAAGAAAATTGGATACACACCACGTACCCACAAACTGCTGCCGCAGGCGTGCCCTGCGCAGTTGGCAGTCGCTCGGCTGCAAGCAAGGCACCAACACTTGGCCTCATATGTATGCGCTGTTCACACAGCGCTGTACAGCCACGTACATGCATCCGCAACCGTGCGGGCATGCCGAAGAACAGGTGCCGGAGGCTCTGCTTTTCCTTCATTTGCTCCCCTGCTAGGTTTTGGTGCTGCTGCTTTCAAAGGGTTGCAGAGAAGCACACAACACGCAGCACATCCACATGGCAGCAAATGCAGCACTCACATTGCTGGAATGGGCGCCCCGCCACCATCGCTGAACTGTGTTGCATCACGGGCATCTGCTTCTCCTTGCCTGCCACAATGATCTGTGCAGATGTGCAGATCTAGAAGCCAGTCACCGAGGCGCTGAGACACCTGTATGAACCATAGTAGCACTGGAACATGCGCCAAATGTGCCTAACAAATGAACTCTGCATGCTACCATCAGCAAAGCATGAGCATGCCAACAAGCAGATCGCCTTACACGCGGCAACAGCACTAACGTTAACGAACAGTCCCACACAGCCTGACCATGATCCAACCAACACGAGCCCCACAGGCGGCAAGCAGCACGGCAGTAAGAGCTGCTGCATGCTCTATCACAGCAACCAACACCTCACCTTGCAGGATTGTAGTAAGCCTCGTCATCACAATGCTCAACCACAACCCCACAACCAGTGACCAATCAACACAACATGAACGCAACCCACGACAAGGAAAGCGAAAGTGAAGCAATGGCCTCACAGCCAGATCTGTACTCCCCATGTCCTCACAGAGCCCTCATCACCATCATCATATTACCCATTCAAGCCATAGCATCAGCGCCATCGGCCCCGCGCCCCACCGGGGCGGAAAGAGGAGGGAGCACTGCTCCAGAATGTTTGCATGCATTATGCACATCCCAAGACTTGACAAGAAAAGCAGCAATACACGGTGACACCATCAGACATCTTCCAGAACTGCCCCAAATATCATCAGGTACAAAACGCAACACCTTGATTGACGAATCAGCCATGGACAAAACGCTGCGCAACTTGTCAGCGCAACCAGGCAGGGATCTGATCTCAGCAAACATTATATCCCTGTGAGCAGAAGTAGGAGGGCAATCAAACATGAAGTGTGACAAAGACTCAACTTCTGCACCACAACAAGGACATCCTGAAGTGGAGTTAGCTCTGCGACCGCCAAACTGACTAGTACGCTCATGTACACACAGACAACCCATACGAACACGCAAAAGCAATTCAATACCACGTGGAATTGCCACTGAACGCAAGTACGGCCTAGGCCTCCTGAAACCCATAGCATCAACATGAGTGGGATGCACATGAGCCACATACCGACTCAGAGTGGAGTGTTCCAACGTTTCACATGCAATCCTTTCAGCATGTAGTGTCCTGACCTGCTTGTTGACATGGCTCTTGCACGCACTGGCTCTGCCTTCCGCGGTCACAACATTCACACCATACTTGCGCAAGTGCATGCACAGCAGGCTCTGCACATACTTGTGCCACGGTGTCACCGCCACAGCACCACTAGGACGCCTCCATTCAGCTGTAAACACTTGATTTGGCAGCCGAACGCCCTGCATACGCTGAATCCTGTAGTAAAACTCTAAAGCCCTCTGATGAAGCCACATATGCAACGGTTTCACACCCCATTCTGCCAAGAGAGCTGAAGAGCATGGGCGCTCTTTGCCACAGCGCATTGCGCATTTGATGATGTCTGTCTGCACTTTGTCAATCAGCTGCAGTTGCCTAGCTGTGGACGGAAACCAAACCTCACTGCCATATTCGACAATGGGGCGGACACACGTCAGCAACAGTATGCGTTTAACCTCCACACTGATGCTGCGGCTCTTCCAAATTGGCATGAGCGCACCCTTCACACGCTGCACCTTAGCCAGCACCTTCTCAAAATGTGTGGTCCATGTACAGGTATTGTTGAACCACAGGCCAAGATAGCAGTACTCCGACACAACAGGCACAGGGACATTGTTCCAAACAATGCCGGAGTCGACCAGCTGGCTGGTCTGTCTTGCTGGCAGCACATGCATGACGGCAGACTTGAAGCTGTGGAGCTTGAAGCGCCACTGGCAACTGTATTTGTAAACAGTTGCAGCCACAGCCTGAACTTCAGACAGAGACCCGCAGACAGCAACAAAGTCATCAGCCTGCATGGCTGCCACAACTTGGCCTGCAGGTTCGTCACGAGGGCCCATGAGGGTAACGCCAGGGTGCTTTGCATGCATGTCATGCAGCAAGTCGTCGATAAACAACAGGTACAGTGTGGGCGAAATAACATCACCCTCATGCAGGCCAAGGTCGCAGGTGAACCTATCCGTGGTGCAACCCTCATGAGACACCACATGCTGCGCGCCCTGATACAAGTTGTACAAGACACGGAACATCTTGCCACGCACACCCTTATCCCACAGCTTCTGGAACAAGCCATCAAGCCAGACCGTAGGGAATGCCTTGAAGGTGTCAACAAACAACACATATGACTCCTTTCCCTCAGCTTTCCTGCCATTAAGGACCTCGCTGAGCACGCTTTGATGGTCAGCACAACTGCGATTGGGGCGAAATCCGTTCTGACTCTCGTGCAGCAGCGGCGCCGCTGCTGCTGTAGCAGCAGTTGCGCGTGGCTGCTGCTGCTGCTGCTGCTGCTGTTGTGCTGAATGCTGGCCTTGCTGCTGCTGCTGCTGCTGCTGCTGCTGCTGTGCTTGTGTTTGCTGCTGCTGCTCCTGCTGCTCGCCCTCTGCAAACTTGATAAGGCGCTGATTGAGGACGCTGGTGTAGAACTTATAGAGCACGCTGAGCAGGGTGATGCCGCGGTAGTTGCCTGGGTCTGTCAGATCGCCCTTCTTAGGCATGCTGACGACTGTCCCCGGCACCTGATGTACCTGCTCAAGCTGCCACATGAGGCTGCAGTACTGCAGCAGCATGTCTGCAACTGTGTTGCCTCCGTACTTCAAAAGCTCGTTGACAATGCCTTCCTCTGCAGGGTTGCCAGCTTTGCCTGTGCGTAGACGCTGCAAGCATGCAGAAACCTCGGCGGCAGTAATGGGCAAGTCCAGCGGGCAGGGTGGGGCAGCATGAGGTGCGGTTGAGTCATGAAGGTACTGCTGTACATTGGCGGCAACCTGTGTCATGTGCGCTGGGTCGAACTGGGGGTTTGAGGCGGCAAACGCTGCATGGCTACCAACACGCTGATAGTGGCATTTGAATGCATCTGCTTTTTCTGCAGAGGTTGAAGCCGTCTGTCCTGAGGGGTGCTGCTTCACACTGTACACGGCCTCGCTGACATGCTTAGGGCACAGGCGACGCACAAGCTGCCACATGTCCTTCTCCCCAAGCGTGCTGTCATCATTTAAGCGGTCAATGTACGCTGCAGTGATTGCATGCTCGCATCGCTGTTTGTGCTGCTTCTCAGCTGCTTTGATAAGCTGTGCAGTAGCCTTGCGCTGCTGATCAAATGCATCCCAGTCTGCAACAAGGCCGGACTCCCTGTACTGTGTAAAGGCCTGCACCCTGGCCTGCACAGCATTTGTCAGCTCCTGTGTCCACCACGGGAAGGACTTGCCAACCCAGACCCTTTTAAACCCACAACTGGCATTGACCGCCTGACGAAGCGCTCCCAGCAGCTGCGCATGTGCTTGTTGTACTGCAGCATTGGCCGTAAGTTGAGCTGCAGAAACCTGCTGTTGTAGCACGGTAATAGTGGACGTATAAGCAGCGCCCAGCTGTGCCAGGGCCTCCTGGTACGCCTCAAGTTCGGCCGATTGCTCCCCATTTCGCATTTTGAAATCATTCGGCTGTGCATTGAGGCGCAGCTTGACCTGTTTTGCAGGGCGACGTGCCACAGGCCTTTGAATGCAAGCAGACACTGGCAGGTGGTCAGTAGAACCCACTGTGTATGGCCCAACCTTGGCTGTTGGCCTGGCGGCAGCTTGGCACGGCATAGCAATGTCAGCAGACGCAATGATGTAGTCATTGAGGGACCTCCGCGCGGTGCCCCTGTGGGACCTGTCACATGTGATGTGCTGGTGGGGAGAGGTGGGTGCTGTGCGGGCATTCAGTGAGTAGAGATTGACGGCATTGAGCAGCGAGAGAAGGAGTTCGCCATTGTTGTTTGTGGTTGTTTCGCCATGCATGCCAATGCGATCTGTGGGGCTTGCACCTTGCCCGACCCTGGCGTTTAAATCACCCATGATCAACACAGAGCCTCTGCTCGACAGGTATGCGAGGTCCTCCTGCAGCGCTGAGTAAGCAGCCCTCCTCACTGGCGCATGCTTGTTCATATCAGGCATATACACCACTCCAATAAACAGCTTAGGAGCACCATTCTGCCCTGGCATCACTAGCCACAGTGCATCCTCGTATTGCTGATAAGCAAAAGCAAACACTTTCACCGCATTTGCAATAGCGGCATGCACAGCAACCGCAACACCACCACTGGCACACCCATTCTCCCCAAGAGGCCTGGCCTTACTGATGTATGTGTAGCCCGGAATGAGATCGGCAGGCCGCAGCTTCCCTGGCGCCTCCTTCGTTTCCACAAAGCCCATGATGTCGCAGCGCAGATCTTTGAGTACTTGGCAAACTTCCACCAGGCTTTGACCTGCCTTGGGCATGTTGTTCACATTGAGGACGCCGCACACCAATCCACTGCTACCTGGCTGCACCGGTGTCCTGTTGGGGCGGTGGCGGCGATGCTGCAGGGTCCTTTGGCTGGGCCTGGTGTTGTTGGAGCGTTGGCTGTGCCTGCAGCCCTGCTGCTGACCTGTGCTGCGCCGAGCAGGTGCTGCCTGCTCAGTGCCTGCGGGCTGCTGTTCCTCGTCCTCAGATGCAGGCACAAGCTCATCTTCCTCATCCTCCGTGTAGCCCTCAGCGGCGTAGTCGTCACCCGGTAATGCAGCCTGAGACAACTCAGCATTAGGCTCGAGCACAGCATACTGGTTAGAGAGCACCAGGCCGGCGCTCAGCTGCTCACGCCGGCCCGTTTGAGTGCGGCCTGCATAAGCCCCGCGTGCTGACAGAATGACTGCGCCATTGAAGGTAAATACAGCGCGCCAGTGCAGTACACGCTGAAGCTGCTGCTTCAGCATGACCACCATGCATGCTGTCAGTTTTTGCTGTCAGTTTTCCCTTTTTTCGCCGTTTCTTGCCTTTACCACTGTGGGCTGTGTTGTGTGTAATCCCCGTGACGGCTGTAATTGTGTCCTCCGTGTGTGAGTACAGGGTGTACAGGTCGTGCATGGTATCTAGCAGGCGTTGTCCCGTGAGTTTCACAGCCTTTGTGTATTGTGCGTACCCTGTCTCGTATCTCCTGGGATTTGCTACTTGTTTGACTTCGACTTGCTGATTTCTGATGTCTGCAGTTTTGTTGGGCTTTCTGTGCGCATGCGGGAAATCTGGGTGCTGCCACAATGCTTCTCTGGCGGCCGCTGCCTGCTTTGCATTTTGTGCTGGTAGGGAGGATGATATGTGCAGAATTGTACGGGGCTTGGCCGTTCTGTTGGCCGGCCACATGTTCTCCAGGCATTCCAATACATCTCGGTGTATCTCGCGGTCTTTTGTGCATTTGTCTGTTGTTTGGACGGCCTGTGGGTGTGTATGGGGTGTATTGGTATGCATGTAGTGGGTGATTCTGTTCCTTGCGCTCTTGTGCTTGGCCTGCACTTTGCGGCGGCTCACGATGCACAGCAGGTGGCTGGCCGGTGCCACATGCGTGCGTGTAGGAATAAGCATGTCCTCCACAGTCGTGATGCCAATGGAGCTCAGCATTTGAAGATCCTGCACCAGCCTAGCGTCCCAGCGTGTGCTCCCGGGCATCACGGCATCGAGCGTGGTTGCCAGGGCGATCATGTCTTGTTGTTTATCGTGGGCTATGCCTTTGCAGTACAGGCGGGTCTTGCATCTCCTGAGAGATGCAAGCTGCCTAAGCCGTAGGCCATAGTGCATTGTAGTGCGTCTGTACCCAGTTTCTGGAGTTTGAACAGGGCTCTGGTTATGACTCCTCTCGGCCCTTCGTCATTCAAGGCGCGCACCAGATTCTGGTGGCAGATAAGGTTGTATTCCACCTCTAGCGAGTGGCAGCCAAGGCCGCCTTTTTGCACATCTTGGTGTGCTGCAGCTGTGGACATACCGATAGACAAGCCGTACGCATGTTTGGTCGCACGTGTCAGCAGGCTGTCTAATTTCTTCAACTCGGCAAGTGTGTATGGGGCAGCACAGAATGCATATGTGATGGCCGGTCGTATGCATGTCTCTATGACGCGCCGGCGTTGGCCAGCACTTGCATAAGACCATCGCAAGGATTGTACTTGCTTTCTCATTTTCTCCAAGGTCATTATTGAACTGGTGTGTGTAGTTAAGATCCATTGTGAGGTACACGCCAAGGTGTCGAAAGGGCTCCTTTGGGGGGTGATACGTAATGTTTTCTCCTGTATCCTTATCGCCCTTAGCTGCATGGATGACGTGCTGTCGTGGTGGGGAGAGTCAGGGTGTCTGGTGCAGTGCTCCTGTAACGGTTGTTTTAGTGTTGCTGACAATCAGGTCACCCTAGTCAGCATAGAGGCTGAGCTTGCTGGCCTGATGCTTCATGTTCGCCAGGCCGGTCCTCTCCTCCTGTGAGGATGTTGACGTCGTCCGCGTACGTAACGTCACTGATTTGGTATTGGCCTTGGTGATCTTTTCCTTCTCCAGCTAGCGCTCCAACCATATAGCCTTTATTGCCGGCACGCACCATCGCAACAGCGGCTCCAAGTAGACTACAAACAAGAATGGAGACAGACTGTCGCCTTGTATGGTGCCCCTGTTGAACTCTAAGGGATCTATCGGGCCGTGCGGGGTGTGAACTGTGGTGGTTGCCCCAGTGTAGAGGTCTTTCACCACCTCAATGGCGTCTGTGGGGAAGCCCAAGTCGTATAGTATCATCAGCAACTTATCGTGGCAGATGGTGTCGAATGCCTCAGTCATGTCAGCTTGCAGGAGGTATATGTAGTGTGTGTTTGCAGTAATTGCTGTCTGTGCTCTGCTTAGGGTTTTATATCCTGCAGTAACACATGCCCAGTTCCTGCGCCTGCCTATAGTCAGCACACTCGCCACAGCACATTGTTGGGTGTTAGATTAAATTGAACTTAGACTTGTGGCACACTCGTAGCGTTTGCAGTTGAGCCGCCTTCCTGAAAAAGCGAAAAGTATCTGGCAATACCCAACCCCTACACGCGCGTCTGCGGTTACGAGCTGAACAACCCGTGCTTACTTGGAAGCAAATCTTCGTGGTGGAGACTGAGGGAAGCTCTCGTGTAGGATGGACGTGCCACAGGTGCCTGTCGAAGGCATCCCGCTTTGTTATCGAGCCATGCCGTATGCGTCGGTGTTAGCTAAAGTCTTTCGGCTAGGCCTGGATCCTGTCGAGTTCAGCCGCCAGCTGAACGCGGACAGTGATGGGGAGACAGTAGCTTGTTTCGTACTTATGGAGATGTTCAGCCTGCTCTTCCCGCAAGGTAACAAATCCAGTGCTACATATATGTTTTGTTTTGTTAGGTGTGCATCCTCTAGTGCCATTATCATCATCTCCACCTGGTGTGCTGTCGTACGCTTGCCTCGGAATCCTGCTTGTGAGCTGCTCAACATCCTAAGGCGTTCAGCCCTATCCGCCATGGCTACCGTGACCATTCTTGTCCAGAGTTTGTACATGGTGCTTTCCAGGCCTATGCGTCTGTAGTATTGAAGAAGCAGTGGCGTGCCTTTGTGTTTATACAACAATATTGTGGTACTGTTTTTCCAGCTGCTTGGGGTGAGCCCGGTCGCCCACATGATTTTAAGTTGTGCGTTGCTTGTTTGCCGTCGTCGGGCAAGGCTTGTAGGATCTCGTTTGGGACCTTGTCAGGCCCGGGTGCCTTGCCTTTAGCTAAAGTTTTGAGGCATGTCTCAAAGACAACCTCGTCATCAATTGCATCGTGTAGCCACTCCCTTCGGGTAGGAGCAGCCCCGTCTAGCAGTCTGCTGTATTTGGCAAATTCACGTTGGCTTGTTTATGGATAGTTTCTAGGGGTTTCATTCGGGAGGTACGGACCAGTTTTTACCCTGCCTTGCGGTGCTGGGAGCTTTTCCTTGTAGTAGTCGTAAATGATGTTTTTGATGCGGTCTGGGTCAGTGGTGCTACCTTGGTCGGTCTGAAGGATGCGCAAGGCTGATTTTGGAGTGGCCTGATGCTTGCCCGTGGCTAGTTTATTTCTTAGCGACTGCTTGGCATTGATGAGAGCCCTCTGCTTCCGCACCTCTGCTTGTTCAGTCAGCTTTGTGTCGGCCTTATTTATAGCAGCCAACTCCTTGTTGTGTGTGTCATGCGTTGCCATCAGAGCGCCTCGTGTTGTGGCTTCTGGGTGTTTCCGCATATAGTTTTGCATTCGTGCAGTCAGACGCTCTTCCACGCCTTTGCCCTCGGGTGTCAGCGCCCGTTCCCCCTCTTGTTCGGCGGCGGAGGTGTCCCCCGCTGAATCATGATTGAGGCCATGTGCTAGGTCTCTGAGTTTGCGGGCAATCGCACGTTTTGCCATGATGATTCCCCTCCTTTTCCTAGACACCTTCCGCGAGTAATAGTGGTCCGTCCCCTGAGGGGCGGTTGGCACAGTGGCGCATGTTTGCGTTGCAATGTCTAGTGATTCCATCAGCAGCCCAATGAGCTCGGCTCCCAACTCATTCACTACCTGCCGAGCTGGCTGCCTTCCTAATGTTGATAGCTGATGGGGCGCATCAGCGTTGAGTAGTTCCAGGTTGTCTCAGTGAGGTCGGACATAGAGGTCAATGAATGTTTCTAGTCTGGCGTGTAGACTGGCCCATTTGTGCGGCTGCTGAGACCGCAACGCTTGTTGTAGTGCTAGCATATCTGATTTGCTAATGGGTGTTTTCAGTTTCCGGTCCTTCGATGCGTTTGCGGTCGGCGCCTCGACTGGTGGGGGCATCCTTAACCCGTGATATGACATGGCGATTGTCATGATGTCGTGGTCAGTGCCCACGCCTGTCATGTCTACAAACGTCGTCTCTTGGTGTAGGTCGGCTATACCGGTTGCCCCCATGAGCATAAAGATATCGTCTATCCGACAGCATGGTGAGGCTGCCCTGTTCTTCCTATACATGTGTCGCCGTGGCACCGGCGCCCCGGTCTCGTCCAAGCTCAGAGGGTCTACCGTCTGCAGACCTGTGTCTGTTATGAATATGCGGTGCACTGTGTCTGCTTGTGAGCTCCCTGTGCTCCGCCGGTCTGTGGGATAGAGTGTGGCATTGAAGTCACCCGTCATGATGACCGTGTGGTGGGTGTTTGGCGCGCCAACCAGTATGGCAGCGCACGCGTCGTAGATTTTTTGGCGTTGATCTGGCTGTCCGGGTTGCGGCGGGCAATACACACCAACTACGTGGAGGGGGTTGGAGTCTGGGTTTTCTATTGTGACGTGCAGCAAGTATCCTTGAGTGTGGGGTGGCAATATGTTCACTTGGATTGTTCCTAGTTCACAGATCTTTTTTGACACAAGTATCAATACAATACAATACAATACATCTTCAGGATTGAAACCTGACCTCAGGCACTAGCCCAGCGAGCCGCTACTCCGCTCATGAGGTGATCGTTATTGTACCCAGTCTTTCCTTCGTTGTTTGGGCGATCGAAACCACCCGCGCAAGTCCGTCAATTCCAGTTGCTTTTTATGCCCAGCCACGGGCGGTTGACCAGGATCATCACCCCGGCACGCGCTTGTTCGTTTGGCGGGACTAGGCTGTTATACACGTGATATAGTGTTTCTTGAGAATTTTCAGCCAGACTTGTTGTGCGTGCGTGGGCTTGGATTTTGTTTCCATTAGTATCAAGATATCAGGCACCGGGCCATATTTGCCTAGCGTTATGTCTCGCACATTCATCTTACTGGTTAGCAGCCCTTGCACGTTCAGGGTGGTCACCGTGAGTCGGGCAAGCGGCTCAGTTCCCGTTTGACTTTGCTCGGCGGAGGGTGCTGGCGGTGGTTTGAATTTGGGCGGTATTTTTAGCGGATTGCTGGTGTCCTTGTTTGTCGTAGGTTTTGTTTGTGGCTGGAAGAAGTTCCTTATTGGTTGTGACAATTTTGCCGCCTTTTTTGTAGTTGTTTTGTGCGTGCGAGGCTTGGTTGGGGCAGCCGCGACGGGTGTCTTCACAGCCTCGCTCCTCGATCTCTTGCCTGCTGCGGGTTTCGACAGCTTAGTTGGCATCTGCATTGTATCATCCAGTGCTTCGAGCACCTCCGATTCCTCATCACTGGATATCTCCATTATCTCTGGATGTGCTAGGGGGTTGCACCAGTACACGCTTGGCTGCTGTCGTGATTGCGGTGGCTGAACAGTATGGGTCGTCTGAGTGGGCCAGCTTTGGGTTGCGGCTAATTTAACTTCATCTGTTTGGGGTTTGGGACTATTGGAGGCCTTGCGGCGGCTGGAAGTGGTTCTTTGCGTGCTTGTCCTGTTTTGTGGGGCACTAGCCTGGTCACATATTCCTAGACTTTCAGCTCGGTCCCATCTAGCCAAGGGAGTGTGTTTGTGTCGCCCATGTACAAGCGGTTGGGGCTTTCGTTGGGGGTAATGGTGTTGTTATGGGCATATGCGTCCAAGCTTACTAGGCAGTTGTACGTGCCTGTGAAGTTCCACCAGTCTTCATCGTTGAGTTTGCGTACCCCCGTCCGTGTTCGGCTACAGTTCAGACTTTCGCATTCGTACCATTCGCCGTCTGTGGCCTTTATCCAAGCCTTGTAGTGGCCGTCGTGATTGTTGATATGCAACAGAAGAGCTTTGCATCCTCGTGGGGCTCGCTCAAGGACTTCTGCCTTGGTGCGTCTTGGCGCTCAATCCTATGCATCCGGACTCGTGGACGTGGAGACACTGACGATGTCAACGAGCATAGCTGGTGTCTTGTTGTGTTCGTACAACCAGTGGTTTATTGCTCTTAGGGAGTAGTTGCCTGCTCGGACAAAGTGTGTGAATGTGACCGTTCCCCGACGAGCGGGCGCCCTTGTATGGCACAGGTGGTCGTAGAAGTATCCGGTGAGTTGGTTTGCTGCTGCTCTTCCCAGGACGTCATTAAATGCCCCACATTGCAATTGCTCTTGGGGCTCAACGTATATGCATCGCCTTTGCACATCGTCATCCCTCATGAATATCTGACTTGGTTGCGCCCATTGCACCGCGTGCGCGGCTCTGTTTTTGACATGATTCGTAATCTGGGCTTGCGGTGCCCGTGCTGGTTGTGGGCCAGCTCTCGGCTTGGTTGCTATCGGTACCCTCGTGTCTGGGCGCGGCACGCGCCGCACTGCCGTTGCGTGCACGGTCAGCGTGGTGCCGTCCAGCCATTGCGCTGCCGAGGCCGGTCCTATTGCCCGGCCATGGCGATTCTGGATGAGAGTGCTGTTGTGTGTATGTGCATCCAGGCTGGCAAGGCAGAAGACCGTGCTAGTGAATGCCCACCAGTCTTCTTCTGTGAGCCGTCTGATTCCCGTCGTGTCGGCTGTGCATGCAATAAACGCTGTCGCACTCGTACCATTCTCCGTTTGTTGCTTGAATCCACGCCTTATAGTGGCCGTCGTAATCCTCAACATGCACGAAGAAGGCTTTGCATCCATGGGGTGCTTTTGCTAGGATCTCAGTCCTAGTATGTGGCACTGCCCTCCCCGCCAAGTTGCACGTGACCACATGTACCAGCATTGCCGGCGCTACCGTGTGTTCATAGAGCCAGTGGTTGATGGCTCTTATAGAGTAGTATCCGTTCGGCTGGTAGTGAGCCAGGTCGTTACCAGGCCATCTCGTGGGTGCATGCGTTGCTTTCAGGTGATTGTACATGTAACGTGTGCGCCCGCTGGCTATTGCCCTGCCCAGCAAGGAGTGCAATGCGTGCGCTCCGCATTGTAGGCCTTCCTGCCTCTCTGCATATGCTGTGTGGCGCTCGCCTTGTCCCTCTCGTATGACAACATCTCCTGCGCG
Organism: Scenedesmus sp. NREL 46B-D3; assembly: GCA_014080715.1. Lineage (NCBI taxonomy): Eukaryota > Viridiplantae > Chlorophyta > Chlorophyceae > Sphaeropleales > Scenedesmaceae > Scenedesmus > Scenedesmus sp. NREL 46B-D3. The sequence goes on along the minus strand of JACERP010000133.1, from coordinate 180,157 downwards.
CGCACCCAGATGGGGTTGGTACGGTGCAGTGGTCGAGGTGCCTTGGTCCCGCCCTTGGTGTTGTGGGGGTGGGTGGGTGCTGCTGGTGAGCGTCCCCTTTGTTTTGTACGTTGTGTGGCACTATGGGAAAGGGGTATCCATACCATGTCCATGCCGTGTCCAGACAGGGCTAACTGGACATCCAGAGCACCGGCTGTGGATGACTGAAAGTAAGACTAGCCGAATTCTACTAAAGTGCTTGAGCGAACGTTTATTTACGATAATAACTTCCCTTTGCTGCGGTGCAGCTAGCCGTACGCTGCGTTAAGGGGCCATACAAACAGGTGGGCGGTATGACACTTGACAAGTGACATCGTTGCATTGCTACAGCTATTACTGCCGTTTAAAACTCTTGAAATATGTTTGAAAAGAGATTATATAGCGTAGCGAGCACGTAGCTCTTCACTGAACAGCAATCATTCACGTGAGGACAGAAGTCGTACGACAAGCATCCTCACGCTGGAAACACGATCAATGCGTTTTAGTTAGGTAAATGGGGAAGCGTAAGGCGGATGAACTCTGGGAGCAAGCTCAAGCTGAGCAAGCAGCAGCCGGCACCTCCTTCTTGACTTGCCCTAGATGCCAAGACACCTTCCATGGCAGCAAGAAAACGTTTTGTAAACACCATGGACTCGATAAGTGCCCTCTTGTGGCAAGGAGGGAGGCAGATGTGCCCATGGACGACGCGCCTGCTGCTGGCAGTGATGACCATCATGTCGCTGGTGGGTGACACTGGAGAATTGCGTCTGTGTTAATCTTAGATGACCGTGTCTGACACGTTTGGATGTATTGTGCAGATGGTGTGCTGGCCAGCGTGCCTGCAGCTGCAGGCAGCATGCTGGACAGCAGCAGGAGCAGCCAACGTGATGAGGAGCAGCTGCAGCACTCTCCTGCAGCACAGGAGCAGGTCCTGCCAGAGGCGCCACCAGAAGATGACGTCTGGCATGATGCGTCAGAGGAGTTCGACGCGGCTGGTGGTGCGGCTGGCATCCATGCTGCTGATTCCGGTGCTGACGACATGCCAGCAGCTGCAGCGGCAGCTGCTGCTGATGCCTTTCAGGCGAATGTTCGTATGCTGGCCGATCTGCTGCAGGCAGGGTACACAGAAGCAGAAATCCGGAGCATGTGGGGGGTGAGTGCACTACTCTGGCTGGCTCACCGCAACAGCAATAGACTTGCGACTTGCTAGAGTTGACCGGCAGCGATTGGCCCTGCAGCGTGTAGCTGCATCACATTGCACCCATTACAGGTAAGGAACTGACAAATTACAGGTTGCGGTGTGAAAGCACATCAACAAATAACACATGTATGCTTTTACTGCGGCTGGATCAGAGTGCTGCTGCTCATTACATGTATTTTTATGAGTTTGAAACGGCTCCTGGGCTCCAGGTAATTCACAGCGGCGTCCCTCAAGCAATGCTGGAACAGGATACCCCCGCCTAAGTTTTCCTGGTGCTCCAAGTGGGCTGCCATGCAGATTACTGCAGCAAGGCCTCAACATATAAACATACCTTGAGCGCAGAGAAGTGCAGGGCAGAAGTGTCAACAAGTGCACACCCCGGGCGGGGAGGCACCCGTAACACCTGAACACCACCGTCAAGTAGTCCCCAGTAGACCCCATGTCAGAGCCCGTCATGACAGTAACACTCGCATATACTTGGTGGGCACAGCAGCGCTCGGCGTGCAAGTTTACAGCGCTGCGCTACATGTATCGGACATGGCATGTCTGCAGCCAGGCTGGCTGCATGCGCAAGCTGCAGGAGTCGACGCCAGTGCGCACATGTGCAGATGCATGCATCTGCAAGGATCTGTGGCAGGTGTGCAGTCTAGAAAATCTGCTGCATGCCATTGCTGCTCGTGCAGTGCCTTTGCTTTGCCATGTCGGCAGCCGCTGTGCTTGCCTGCAGCATGACGGCCCCCTCCCTTCCACAGATCAGGAAGTGTGCACATCGGCAGAGCTGCGATGGATGCAAGATTGTATGCAATATGCAGGTGCTGCACCATCCAGGAGATAGCAAGTGCAAGTGCATTTGCGCAGTTCACCACGTGTGTGTGCTTGTACAGCCACATGTCTGCTTGAACGTGTTCTGCACTGCAGATGTCCAGGATGTGATGGCACAAAAAGCAAGACCTGTACCAATTTAAACCTGTACTGCACAAGGCATCACCTGCTGCTGAATGCTGGATTCGAACCAGTGTCTTGCACCACTTGCATGGTAATCACAGATCATCTCCACTGAGCTACCACAACACACTAGTGTCTGATTGATGCACACCATTCACAGCCGCTGCTCCTTATTATGGTCCCACACATATAACAGGGCTAACCTCCAGTACTATCCTCCTCAATCAGTACCGCTACCAGCACACAGTGTAATCCCTCGATTTTGGTTACCACTGCTATTGAGCCCCATGTGCACACAATGGCTATCTTTGAAGGTTCTGATGCACTGGGAATGTGTAGCTCTTGTGGCTTGGCCAATTTGTGAGAACACCTATCAAAGCACAATTGTGGCAGCTGCAAAGAAAGATCAGCACAGCAGGTTGTTGCCAATGCTGGCAGCTGCAGCAGGCTTCCCTTCCCTTCATGAAAGAGAGAGAACATTCCGGCAACACAGACATAGAGAGCTGCTAGGATCACAGCTTTTGATTGTTGAGTTAAAGGAAGCCAAGGCATAACAAACAACCACTTGCTGTCAAGGAGCTTTCGAATTTTGGGGTTCTAGGCCTGGATCACTGGCCCGCACGTTTGGCCCGACCAATACTCCAGTGTCAGTGACTAGTAAAGCGATCTGTTTGACGTTGCTTGAGTAGGCAGAAATGAGTGCTGCCGGCGCACCTGCTGCGGGGGGGGTGCCTGCAGGCAGGCGGGGGCTCGCACTGGTGTTGCACATCAACAGGCAGACTGAGAAACTGGGTCTGCCGCCACTAGAAATACTGAAGCGTATGTCTCCAGATCGGCGGCTGAGCTTGTTCCAGAGCGTGGTGATGGAAGCCTTGCATATCGACCACGTTCCCCAGCTGCGCCAGGACAGCGGCAAGAGAGCAGCGCTGGTGTCACTCGTATCACTGGTGCATTTTTTTGATGATCAGGATCACCTACAGGACGCGGGCTTTGATGAGTCAGGGGAGCTGCACCTGTATGTAGACAAAGGGTGCAGCAGTGCCCAGCAACAGGCAGCAGCAGGTAAACTTTCCCAACTTGACAGCAGCTTTCAGGCGGCGGAGTGTTCCCCTGACGTCGGAAATTTGCCATTGCTGCAGGCGGTGGCAGCCAGCGGGGCAGCAGCAGCTCATCTGCCAGCTCATCTGGCCTGAAAGCGGCCTTTGGCAGAAGCGAGCAGTGCCTGCCACGGCACACAGCGCACTGCATTGTAAGTATGCACTCCAGCAGCAGCCCCGCAACAATATTAATCGTTGTTGCTGCTGTAGCTTCTGGCCTGCTGAAGTCGGGACTCCGCATCAGCACATAGCTATGGCATCCGTGGCCATGGTGTACTGCAGGAAGGTATGCACACCATTGTCACAATGCCAGACGGAAACCAGCATTCTGACGCTGGGTGATCATTACTTGGCATTACTTGGCATTGCAGGCATATGAACTGCCAAGCAGCAACAGCAGCAGCAATGGCAGCAGCAGCGGTCGCAACGGCAGCAGCAGCAGGCGGGTACAATTAGTGGTGTTTTGTCACTGCTCTCCTCAGTACGTTGTTCTTGGAAAACCCTGGTATCAACAGTGTGCAAGAGTGTGTGTGCGTGCGTGCGTGCGTGCGCGCGTGCTTTTGTCTTCTGCCTTTCTGCCTTTCTGCCTACCTGTCATGGTGTGTCTGCCTTGCAGTGTCGGTACCTCATTTGGTATGCCTGCCTGCCTGCCTGTCTAGTTGTAAATCTACCTGTCTTTTTGTCCGATTGTCTTTCTGCTGTTTGCCTGTGTTTGTGCCTGTTTGCCGGCATGTCTGCCTGCCTGCCTGCGTGCCAGTTTGCCCATCTAGTCATATACTGATCCGTCGGTCATCATGTTGGTCTGTCTGCCTACCTGCCTTCCTACCCGCATGCAACCTGAGCACCTGTTCATCAGCCTGCTGCTTGCACATCACTTGCATGCATGTTGACGTGACATTTTTCTTGCAGGCTTTTGTCAATGCAGCTGGCGCGCTCTCACATCTGTGGGCTCCTGGGTGTTTGCTCGGCAGGTGCATTCTGGCATGTCATCACATTACGCATCACTCCTGTCCTAATCACCTTACTACGACCCTGTTGCTGTAACCTGAACTGCATCGCAGCAGCAGCGGCGCGTGTCTCAGGGCTCTTTCCCAACAGCAGTACCCCCAGCAGCAGCAGGGCCTACTACATCAGCAGCAGGATCAGCCACAGCAGCAGCAGCAACCTCAGCAGGCACAGGAGAGGTGGGGGCGCCAGCAAGCAACGATGACGTCGACCTCGGTGTTGAGCTGGATGAGGCTTTGGAGCAGTTCCTGCAGACGGCACGAGAAGCAGGCAGCCCTAGGCGCTCGCCAAGGGTCAAACAACGTGCACAGCAACAGCAGGAGCAGCAGCAAAGGCAGCAGGAGCAGCAGGAGCAGCAGGCACAGCAGCAGCAGCAGCATGGGCAGCAGCAGCACGTTTCGCCAGTGGCGGACATGCCCTTTGCGCATACAACCCCGCCGGCTGATCCTCAGCAAACAGAAGCAGCAGCAGCAGCAGCAGCAGCAGCTCGTCGCACGCCAGCCAGCATCACTCGCTCGGCAGCGGCTGCTGCTGCTCACCCTGCTGACGCTGCTGCTGCTGCTGCTGCTGCTACCCCACGAGCAGGCAGGCAACGGCGCACGCAGCAGCAGGCAGGCATCAATCGACAGCAGCAGCAGCAGCAGCAGCCAGCTAAGGCAGCGCGGGTTGCAGAGGCTGCTGCTGCCGCAGCAGCAGCACAAGAAGCAGCAGCATCTGCCTTTGAGGACGTTCTCGCAGAGGTGCAGGCTTACCGTGCAGGAGGTGCAAGCGAGGAGGCCGTCGAGAAGCTGGTAGTGGAGTCCATGGGCGGGGTGAGTTGCAGCACAGGCTTGTACAGCCGGGCAGAAAAGAGAGTGGAGTTGGTGTGGAATCAGCTGCTGGCCCTTCAGACGCAGTAGGCACGATGCTGTAAAGGACAGTCAAATATGCTCCTTGGTGCAAAACATGGTGTGCATGCTGGCATGGCATCTGTTTTTCATGCAGAGTTGAACCAGCCTTGTACATCCCTGCACGTCACATCACTAACAACTCGTCTTCAACTGTTGCATTTTGGCTTTGTTGTGCCCGCAGGTTGAGATGTACAAGGCAGTACAGGCTGCTGAGCAGCCGCGCGACGCTGACCTTCGCCACCCTCCTGGCGCTGCCAAGGCGGTCAACAAGATACCAGCACAACGCAGCAACAAGGGAGCAGCAGCCTGTGAGGAAGGGTCTGGCCTTGCTGGTCAACTGCGCAAACGCCAGCGCAAAGCAGCTGCAACATGTGCAGCGGATGCTGCGGCAAAGCGGCGCAGGACAGGCCGTCGTGGCAAGGTGGTGGAATCTAGCGAGGAGTGTGAGGACAGCGAAGGCAGCCAGGGCAGCATGGGTGATGTAGGGGGCAGTGAGTGTGATGTAGAGGGGGGTGAGGACGCAGCAGCAGATGGCAGTGGCAAGGAAGACCTGCAAGAGGAGGTGCAGCAGCAGCAGCAGCAGCAGCAGCATGGTTGCACAGGTGCAATCCAGGCCCAACAGGGGCAAGGTGGTCGCAGCATCAAGCTCCCCACACGGTTCCAGCAGTAGCTGTGTGATTCGGCATGGGCAGCTTGATGACACGCATGGTGTGCATGCTGAGGCAGGCTGTGTTGTTGTGTTTACGAGTATGTTTGTGTTATTTATAACATAGCTGCAGCTGCCACCATTTTTATCTTTCTGCTGCACCAGTCCTGCTGCGTGCAGTGCCATCTGCTGCAGCACCCGACACACTGGATTGGGCGTGCGAGTGTGGTGCTGTATTGTACAGCTCTTGGCATTGCAGACAAGAATGCTGTATATATACACGTCTTCTTGCACCCCTTGTCAATGCTGGTCTGCCAGTAGTGGCTGCAGTGCACTGCAGGCCACGTGGCCAGTGGGGGTGGGGCCCCCACGCATCTCGGTACTGAGCCCTGTGGGGTCAGGCTTGACGTTCAGCTCTTGTAAACTTGTGTGTCATTGTTTTAAGCTATGTAAATATGCCTGCCAAGCATTATGTGCAAATATCCACCCACTTATCCAGGCGCATCCATTGATCGTAGCACCCCGTCCACGGGGCCCGCGTGTCCAGTGGATAAGGACCCTCCGTGGATGGGCGCTGGATGCCATCCACAGCCTCACTGGACGGCCATCAGTGGACGTGCTGTGGATGCCCTGTGGATGTGCCTTTCCCATAGTGTGGCCGTGTCGCCCTCGGGGCCCTTTAGGTTGCTGCCCGGCTGGCCGCCCCCTTGGCGTGAGCAGTTGTGCTGTGCTTTGTGATGTTTATGTGGAACTCCATTACTGTCTCCGGAGACGGGCTGACGGATCCGTCAGCCTGTTAGTGTTTTTGGCCCCGCTTTGGAGGGTGTGTACGTGAAGGTGCTTTCCTTCCTTTCGCAAGCTTTTGTTTGTCTCGTGCTGCTGCCTTCAATCTAGCGTGCTTATCCGTTGGGGCTTTGGCGTTGTTTTCTGCCAAGCACTTGCGGGCGATGAGCCGACACGGGCATTGTGTACTTGGTGAGTTAGCATGCTTCAATTTGGAATTGGGAGCGTGTGTGTTGCCAAGAGCGGCTAGGAACAATTTTGCATAAAGCGTACCCTTTTTCATCCTGCGTTGTGGCTTCCCGTGCACTGCATCATCCATAGCTCTGGCCCTAGTGTATTGTAGTGTTTGGAGTGGCGGGCCGAGGTTCTACCTGCCGTAAGTTGTTTCGTGCGGGCGTGAGCTATCGCATGACTGAGCTTGTAGGCGGAGCATTTTCTGCTGATGCGGCGTTGAGCGGGCGTTGGGCTGCGACCGAACCAGTCCGGAACATGTCGCCCTTCTTGGTGCCAAATAAGCAGTGTTGCTCTCAGCGCAAGTACGCCGCATGCGCCAGAGCCATTGATTGGTGCGAAGCCCACCTGCCTTACGCTAACTGCCCCTCTGTATGTTCATGCTCTTGCTCCTGCTGCTGCTGCTGCTGTCGCTCCTGCGGTTGCTACAGCCGCTCGCCTCGCAGGCGCTGGAAAGCCCGTGACAGCTGCTGCTGCTGCTGCTGCTGCTGCTGTGGCTCCACTGAAGCCCCAGGGCCTGCTGCTGCTGCTGCTGCTGCTGCTGCTGCTGTATCAGCAGGCATGGATGTGCTGCGCGCCACTGCAGCTGACGCAGTCTTCTGCTGCTGCTCCATCTCCTGCAGGAACGAGGCAGCCTCCACATGGCCTGCACGCAACGCCTCCTGTAGCAGCAATGCAAGCAGCAGCAGCAGCAGCAGCAGCAGCAGCAGCAGCAGCAGCAGCAACAGCAGGAGCAGGAGCAGCAGCAGCACTGAAGTTGGGACAGCTGTGCAGCAGATGCATGCTTCACAGGCACCAGGGCAACACCAGCAAGTGAAGGCAGCAAGCCATCACCCGCATGCAATGCAGGGCCAGGGGTGGATGCAAGTGGACCCCGCACCACACTGTGTGCGACAGGATGTGTGGGCAAGCACCGCTGCTTGCTGCCTGGCGCTTTTCCTTAAGAAGCACAGCTTCCTTGTTAGTGCCTTGCACAGCACGCCGGCTGCTGCGCATCAGTCGGCTTTGACAACACTGCATCCAGGTCCCACCCGCATCCCACCCAATCCAACTCAAGCGCAGACACCTGCAGTGGTGTCTGCACCCCACCCGTACCCCGCGTGTCTCGCTGCAGCTCTTGCAGCTGCCTGGCGCCACTGGGCAGCGCCTACAAGCCCCACACCAGAGAGCCTTTTGTGTGGGGCCATGAGCATGCGATGCGTTGCCACGTACCTGCAGCGGTGTGTCGCCCCATCTGTCTTTCGCGTCCCACTGCACCTCCTGCAGGCGCTCAATGCTGGCGTCAGCCACCGCATCGGCCAGCAGCCGCAGCGCCTTCACGTCACCTGCATGAGTGGCAGGCGACACGTGGCAGGCCGGGGCAGCAGGCCGGCAGGAAGGCACAGGAACCAACACGGCATGCAGCTCTAGGTACAGCGGCGTTGACGAGCAGCTGCAGGGCCTTGCTGCCTCGCCTTGACATGCTACTCACATGCACCTTTGGGGCCGATGGCGCTGATGCTGTGGCTTGAATGGGTAATGTGATGATGATGATGATGCACCTTTGCCGCCTGGCGACACAACCGCCGTGAGGGCTGATGCAGAGAGCCACGTGTGCCGGCCCAGCATGTAAGATCCCCAAAAAACGTGCTGCATGGTGTGAACCCATAATGTACCGTGTGGTGTGGTGTAAAACATTGGCAACATGGCGAGCTGCATCACGCCGCCGCTCACCGACAGACGCCGCAATGTGCAGCGGCGTGCGGCTGTCATAGTCTGCGGCGGCAGGGTCCGCGCCGGCCGCCAGCAGCGCCAGCAGCTGGTCGTGGCGCTTCATGTGCAGCACGCTGCTCAGCAGTGCAGCCTCCTCGGTGGGTGGCAGGTTGAGGCGTGCGCCTGCTGCCATGAGCGCAGTCTGCAGAATGCATCAACAGCGCAACCAATTCAGATCTTGCATCTGCTTCTTAACTGGATTCGATTATGTGCATGCTGTATCCCTATAATATGCTGGGGTTGCCGTCATGAGAGCAGGCTGTGGAGAGGCACAGGGCTGGCAGGGGAAAACACGACACATCCTCATTGTTGTTGTGTTACATGAGGGTAATACTGACTCCAGCAATGAACACAGATGAAACTGGTGGCAGGTGAAGCCGGCCCCTGCTGCCGCCTTCAAGCCGAGTCGTAACAGCCCGACTGTGCCACAGCTGTGCCCCACCTGGATGCCTCTGCAGCCATTCATGGCGGCCTCCAGGAGCGGGCTGCTGCCTGCAATGTTGGTGGCGTTGGGGTTGGCGCCAGCAGCCAACAGCTGGGACACGATGGACTGCATGCGGCAGCAGCAGCAGCAGCAGCAGCAGCAGCAAAGAAGCTTACAAGGTGTCAGGCCAATACTCAGCATCTGATGCGTGAGCGGGGTGCATGAGCAGGGAATGCACCTGGCTGTTGATTGACCTGATGCATGGCCTTGCCTGCCAGTCCTGCAGAACCTCACGAGGCCTTGATACTTGATGACGACAGATCAGCTGCAGCAGATCACTGGCCCGTGCTCTGCTTGCCCGTTTGCATGGCTGGCTGCGGGCTGCGTGCAGACTCCCACCTGCTGCTTGTTTGTGACGGCCACGTGCAGCAGCGTGCGTCCGTCGTAGTCTGCTGCGTCAACAGGGCAGCCGCGCAGCAGCAGCCGGCCCAGCGCAGCAGAGTCGCCGTACCTGCAGCATGCGTCCATTGGGCATTGCAGTGTGGCCAAACAGCCATGTGAGCGGACAACGCCGCATTTGCATCCAAGAAGCCGGCAGATGTGCTGCACACCCAGAAGCTGGCGCGTGGAGCGACACGCATGCATTGGCACTCCTGTGCTTTGCATGCAGCACCGTGCCGTTTGCCATGCTTAGGTCACGCACGGCATGTCGACACATGTACGCTCAACAGACGCGCGCACGCTGTGAACATGCGAGGGACCAGCCTCAGCAGACGCAGCAGCTGGGCTGCAGCACAGCAGCGATTGCCGCGTCATCCCAACAGACTCAGGCGTGTTGTGACAGCGCTGCCGCTCACCTCACTGCTGCAAGCGCCGCCTCCGTTCGCTCCCGTTGCCAGTTTTCAGCGGCAGCAGCCGCCACATCGGCCGTGACTATCGACTCGAAGAACTGTACAAGCGGCGCGGCACCGACCTGCAGGTGCAAGCAGCAGCGCAGGCTGCAGTGGTACGCTGGGCATGGGGTGTGCAAGGGCACCTGCCCTAGGTATCTGCCACATTGAGGCCCTTTGCAGAGGTGTGCTTGACGCAAAACATCATGCCCAGAGTAACAATATGCCAGCGCAGCATAGCTCTAGCATCATGTGGCCACACCAGCTCTGAAGGGCTGCAGCAATCCTGCATGACAACACACGACACAGCAGCCTGCCGCACACCAGGTGAGCCGCACACCTGGTGGCCCACCGCAGCAGGCTGCAGCAGCACCACACAAGCATGAAGCACAGCTGATGATGCAGGATGGAGCAGACATGCACAAGACCATACCAGCCCGCTGGCCGCTACAGTAGGTGCCTGCAGCCACCGCCCCACCTTGTGTGCCAGCTCCAGCGGGCTGTAACCCCACCTGTCCTTGAGCGTGATGTTGCCGCCCAATGACGCCAGCAGGCGAGCCTGATGCACGTCAACACGCGTGCGCAACAGCGGGGGTGGTGGGAGCTTGAGTCAGAGGGGGCGGGGGCTTGCTAGACACACATGCGGAGGACGAGACGTCTTCACAAAACGGCCAGAAGATGAAGCAGGTGACAGCGCTGCAAAGTCGTCGTGTCGGTCCAGCAGCTGACCAGATGCATGACTACAAACCCCCACACAATCGGGGGTCTCCACATGGCGAGGCGTTGTGAGCAGGCTGAGCTTGCAGCGCTGTGCAGCGACGCACCGCCACGACCGCATGCACCGGCACAGCTGCGTACATGCATCGCCGCCCTCACCGCCGGCAGGTTGCTGTCTGCTGCGGCCACGTGCAGCGCTGTCTGGCCGTCGTAGTCGTGGGCGTCAGCCTGGCAGCCTGCGCGCAGCAGGTTGCTGAGCCGGTCCAGCTTGCCTTCGTACGTGGCCTTGCACAGCAGCTGGGCCTGCAGATCAGGACACATGCACGCGTCGCATGCAGATGTCGCGCGATGGTGCACAGCATACCGTGCGCATCGGGTGCCACACCTTTGCAAGGTGCGAAGGTGTGACCTCACCTGCAACACGCTGCTGATGCCTGCCGTTGCGCTGCCACATCTACAGGATACCTGCGACATCAACATGGCCTCCTTGTGCTGCGACCACCGTCCTCTCGACGCATTCCAAATGCGCCAGCCAAACATGTCTTGGTGGCCAGCGCCCAAATCAGCGCCCGTGTACCACCCAGCAGGAGAACCACACAGCCCAACCCTGCACAAGAACACACGAACAGCAGCACGCGTCATGCACGCAGCGGCCGCACCTGCAGCACGCTGCTGATGCCCGCCTTGGCGCCGCCGCGCGTGAGCACGCCGATGACGTCGCCGTGGCCGCCGCGTGCTGCCTCTACCATCACGTCAAAGCCGCGCACGTCCTTGAGCCGCGTGTCCGCCCCGACAAACAGCAGGTTGAGCACGACGTCCTGCAGCGTGCATCCAGGCAGCATGCGGCAAGACCACGGTCAGCAAGTGGGGCTTGCACTTGCGTGCGGCGCGGCCCTCGGGGGATAAGTTGGGCAACGTGTCCTGCACACTGTGCAGACGGCACAGGGCTGGTCTGCTGCGTCTGTCGCAAGGCGAAGAAGTGGCAAGCGGCCGCACTGCATGCCAGATAAAACGAGTGGGCACGATGTAAATATGCAAGGGCGGGTGAAAGGGACGGGGTCGCCTTCATCCGCAAGCATTGGACCCTGGTGTAAGCCTGGAAGCGCGGTGAGTGTCGACGTCGTCGCGTTGATGTGGACCCTTTGGCGCCTGGTACAGTCTGCAGATGTGGCTGCATCCACCCACAACTACTCTGTGCCTCCTGCGGATGCTCGATGTGCAGGCGCACCTGTACTCTGGCCTGTTGTCTGCATGCGGCACAACAACGCCAGCGCCTCCCAGGACTCACGCACCGGCACACACGCTGCTGGGCCAGCACCGCAGGAGGCACAGAGTAGTTGGGGCTGCGAGTAAACCAGCAATCGCTGTGCCTGCCAACAGCGGCATCAGCACTGAACCATACGTGCAGCAGCCTCACCTTGTGTCCCCTGTATGCGGCCACCATCAGCGCGGTCCTGCCGTCATAGTCGGCGCTGTTGGGGCTCATGCCCTGCCGCAGCATGTCCTGCACCACCTCGACCTCGCCAGCAGCAGCGGCATCCAGGAACGCGGTCAGCCGCTGCTGGTCAAACTTTGCGGCCGCTTTGTTGACCAGCTGCCGCAGCCGCAGCAGGTCGGCCAGCAGCCGCTGCTGCTGCACGGTGAGGCCTGCTGATGCCGCTGCTGCAGCAGCCTGCAGGTGGTCATCGGCGAGATAGGCCTTCCTGCCAGACCCTCCGCCAGACTGCTGCTGTGGCTGCTGCTCGCCCGGCGGGCCACCGCTGCCTCCGCCAGCAGCAGCAGCAGACACTCCTGCAGGACGACCGAACGCTGCCGTAGCAGCAGCAAGCCGCGCTGCGTGCTGGGGTTCAAAACCCGCGATCGGCGCCATCCCCTCGATGACCCGCGCCATGCGGGTGTTGTCCCCGGCATGCAGCGGCATCAGGCTCATGGTGCGCAGCGCCTTGCCTCCTGGGGCCTGGCTGGGCCCAGCACTCCTGGACCCTAAACCGCCAAACCCCCTGCTACCAGTGGAGGTGCCAGGTGCTGAACCCCAACCACAACCAGCGGCAGCCCCAGCAGCGGGTGTGGGAGCAGCATCAGCCCCGCCGCCGCCTTCCCAGGCCTCAGCGACCCCTTCCAGCGACGAGTTGGTGGATAGTGTGCCGATGTTTGTGGCGTGAGAGCTGGGGGCAGAGTTCGCCTCCAGCTCGGCTCGCTGCTGCTTCGAGAGTGACGTGAAGCGGGTGAGTGCGCGTGCCTGCCGCGACTCCTCCAGGCTGGCCATGCCTGCTGCGCCTGCGCCTGGTGGGGGGGAGCCTGCAGGGGAGGTGGCACCGGCCGCTGCTGCTGCTGCTGCTGCCGCTGCCGGGTCTTCAAATGCAAACGACCGGCGGCCGCCACCAGAAGACGAGTAGTACCTGCGCGCAGTCAGTAAGGTTGACAGCAGGCAGCAGCAGCCAGCAGCCAGCAGTGAGCGAGGTTTGCCAAACCAGGCGGGGTGCAATGCTGGGCAGCTGTAGGTAAGCCTCATCGGCATGTAATAAGGAGCAGCCAGCACAACAGAACATCCACACGGCGCAACCACACTGCCTACGACCACACGCACTGGCCAGTGTCTCGCGAGCAGCGCTGGAGGTGTGCGCCCGGCACGCGGCAGCAGCACCAACCGCCCCTCACCTGCTGGTGAGCTGCAGGGACATGGACGACAGCAGCGGCCTGCTCCTGTCCCTGCCGGCAGTGCCGCCCGGCCTCAGCTGCTGCGGCTGCCCTGCTGCTGCGTCAGCCCTGCTGCTGTCGCTCACTGAACGGAGGTCGCCGGACGCTGCCGCACCCGCAGACCTGCTGCGGTTGGTGGCGTCTGGCGCAGAGTCAGCACTGCCGCCATCCAACCTGTGCTGCTGCTGCTGCTGCTGCTGCTGCTGCTGCTGCTGCTGGAGGGAGCCAGAATAGCTGCGGTCTGCAGAGATGTCAGCAAAAGGTGACACATGCTGACCAGCCGCCCATTGGCAGCGACGCCTGCCTTGCCGTTGCCTGCTGCTGCCGCTACTGCTGCGTGGGGCTGCCCATCTGCTGCTGCAGCAGCAGCTGCCTGGGGCTGCTGGGTAGGTTGTCCTCCCTTGCCGCCGCCGTGGCGCTGCTGCTGCTGAGGTCGGCCTGGCGCAGCACCTCCCTGGCAAGCTCGGGCGGCAGAAACACGGCCACCATCTGGCAGCACAGCACACGCCAGCACAGCACACGCAGCACAGCACACGCAGCACAGCACACGGCACCACAGCACGCCAGCACAGCACCGGCAGCACACGCAAGGTGCACACAACGTACGCTGTCACACACAGGGTGAGCTGCTTGCCCTTGCTTGGCAAGCCGAAGTGGCCAAACAGCAGGCACATGGCGGCAGCTGCATGCACAAGGCACCCTGATCACACGCTGATGATCTGGCATATGACCATCTGTGTGTGTATGAGCTGTAGCATTGAACTGGCAGACGCCCCGCTGCAAACACACGTACATGCGAGTTGGGTGCGGTGTTGCATCAAAGGTGGGAGCTCCTCCCCCAACCCGCTTGCCCATCCCGCTGCACTGTTCTTCTCATCTTGTTGCCACATGCCACGCAGCAGGTCGCCATGCACGCTTGTGGCACGCATGCAAGATGAGCGAGAGTGCACTGCCTGTCAGTCGGGCCATCGACTGTGGGCTTGCTCACCTCTGCTGCCCTGGTCTTCAGGTTCTCCAGCACCTGGCGGGCGCTCAACGGGAAGTCGCGCGCAACCGCGGTGTACGTGCTGCGCGGCACGACAGGCGGCAGCAACAGACAACGCCACGCTGCATCAGCCAGGTGGGTGTGGGTGTTGTTCAGCGAGGCAGCCCAGCGTGAAGCAGATGCACTGCAGGCTGCTGGTGCCTCACTTTGCAGTGCCGCAGTGCTGCTGACATGCATGCTGGCAGGGGCCTTGAGCATGCAACCTACGCAACGACTGCTGCCAACAACAGCTGTGGAACACTACTACTGGCAAATCCTGTAGTGTTTTTCCTGTGATGTTGTATGTGGAGGGCAACGCGAGGTGACCCTCACCTGCGTGGTATGACCAGCACTCTGCACACGGTCAGGCTGCGCACCGCCTCTGCCTCTGCAGGATGAAGCCGGAGCAGTCGGCATATGCAGTGAGCACAGCAGTCATCATCAGCAAATCAGTTCAGCGTGCACGATCCAGGCAGCCATGCCATTGACAATGCCTGCGATCACCTGCGCAGCTTGGACAGATGACCATGTGCATAGATGATTGCAGCAGCAGTGTAAAACCCAGAACTTCACACTGTGACCTTTGCAGCACTCACTGGGAACTTCGGTGAAGTATGCCACCTCAGCGAAGCAATCGCCAGGGCCCAACATGGGGTTGGGGTTGTCATCAAGGGCAGCTTCAGCCTGCAAAGCATGAGACCACGACAGCAGCACAGTACTGATACGCCCTTTATAAAGTCAAGAAGCCTCTTCACCGTTTACTGCACCTGCGCAGCAATGGAACCCCATCTATGAAACATCGATGTGAACACGGCTGACTTGCATGGAGGCCAGCTGCAGCGCATGACGCAAGTTGCCTTATCCGCCTTATCCGCATACAGTCGTACACGCAAGTCACTTGAACCTTGCCAGCACACAAGCATGATATTGAATGGGTTCCCACTCCTTGTTGGGTGGAGCATGTAATGAAATGTAATGTAATGATATTTATACAGCAGAGGTGGACACGCTCGACACGCAGACATCAACCGCTGTTTGCTCCTGGCGTGCTCACCTGACCGCCACCGTCGGCTGCACCAGCAGGCGCTGCACCAGCAGCAGGGCCGGCAGCGAAGCAGCGGCTGCCAGCCCAAGGGGCATGCGGCTGCGCGTGTCCAGCCCGCGCATGGCTGACGCCGGCATCTGCGCGGCGTTGGCCACAAACACGTTCTGCGCCGCGGCCGCGGGGCCGGACACCAGCGGCCCCGGGCCCAGCGCCCGCGACGCACGCGCGAGCGCCATGGTCGACACCTTGGCCAGTGCCTGGTGCTCCTCCTGCAGCATTTGGTGGGCGTGGGCCACATCACAGCACCCCGCTGAGTGCAAGGCGGCAGTAAACGGGGTGGGGCGGCGACCAGGTGTGCGTGGCAGCACTGCCCGCAGGCCACTGCGGCATGCTGCAACAGCGACATGTTGGTTGCCACAAACAGATGCCGCGCGTCGACGCCACGTCCTGCAATGCTGGACTCTAAAACACCCAAACCGTACAAGCCACACAGCAGCTTCACACGCAGCAGCACAGCCGAGCGCGCGTCACCTGCAGCTGCGCCTGGCCTCTGCTGAAGCTGCCGCTCCGCCTGTCGGTCAGCCAGGACCAGGCCCTGCGCAGCTTGGTGCCTCCCTGCTGCAGCGACTTGCTGCTCGAGTTGGAGGCCAGCTCATGGGAGGTGCGCGGCAGCGCTGCAGCAAGCAAGCAAAGTGACGCAAATGAAGAGTACAAGGGTTGAGATGGTATGGACGGACACCACAGCAGGGCGGGAGATGCATGCGGCAGCGGCCATACCTTGGAGGGCTTCCCACAACTGCCGTACAGCAAGCTCGTCAGCGGGGCTCTCCGCTGCTGCCCCTGCCCAGCACGCACGTCCGCACCAAGGCACGAGGAAAGCAACAAAGGCTCTTGAGCGGTGCACAGCAGCAGGCACACTCACCTCCCCCCGAGCCCGCAGACATCTGCCGAATAGCCTCCGCATGGCCCATGCCAGACGAGTGCACCCAGCCACCACCTGCTTGGCCATCAGCAGCGCTGCCAGCCGCACCGCCACCAAACTTGCTTGAAGTGAGTGCCGCTGCCGCTGCTGGCCCTGTGCTCCAGCTGATGGGGTTGTTCACGACCTGGTGAGGCTGCAGCTTGTCGGTGCCATCAGCTGGACCACCTGAAGCAGCAGCAGCAGCAGCAGCATCGGTGGCACAGCACTATAAATCAGGTGCAGCCGCACTTTGTCATCATCAGCAGCACCTGAAGCAGCAGCAGCAGGCATAATGAATCAACAGAGAAAAAGCGTTTATTGCAAAATTGGCAAGCGGCCTGGCTGTGAGCCGTCCACGGCAAGGGCGATGCCTGCTGTCCAGCCGCCACAGCCTGGGCAGCATCTGCTGCCACAGAACAACAGCCCAGCGCCCGCGTCACAGCTGGCAAGGGTGCCACTGCCTTTTACGGAGCAGCTGCTGGGCGAGGCCATCCCATCAACCACACGACAGGCATTGTCGCCGGTGCATTTGCCATGCTGGCATCCAAGAGCACAGCCCTTCCCTCACCTGCGTTGCCTGCTGCTGTCCCTCCGCCGCTGGCCACGCCGCCGCCACTGCCGTAGGTTGTGCTTGCGCCACCGCCGCTGGTGACTGCGGCGTTGCCGCCGCTGGTGTAGCTGCTGGGTGGCACCAGCTCCACATGGCCGGCCATCACGATGTACAGCTCGTTGACGTGGTCCAGCGAGGACACTATCTCCACCTGCGCAGTTTGAGAGTGACAAATGACCCCAACAAGGCAGAACCCTAAACAAGAAGGAAGCTCAGGTGAAACCAGACCTCAGTACGCCTGCTAGTATCTCATCCACTGGTTGCTGCTATGATGCAAAAAGTAGGTCACCGCTCACCATGACTGTTTGAGTAAAACAAAAATATGGTAGTCCTGGCAGCTGCAGAGCCAACCACCTGTGTATGCAGGCGGTAACAAGAGCCCCTGCCCTGGCGCCTCACCTTGGGCAGGAAGAGCTCCACCCGCGCCCCCAGCATGAGTGCATCAAGGAACTTCACACCGCACTTCTTGAACAGGTAGCACTCATGCAGCGGTGTTGCATACAGCTGGCGCAAGATCTTCCTGCAAGGCCAAGCAGGCAGGCAGGCAGGCGCCATGCAGCAGGCAAGACAGGCGGGGCCAGAAAGTTGAACACCAGCACGCATCTGCTGCTGCTGCTGGCCAAGTGCTGGATTAGCGTGACAGAGCAAGTCTGAGGAGTACAAATGCATTATCATGCACTTCACTGCCTTGCGCCATTGCTCTGCCAACAACCTGTGTATGTTCTGCACGCAGATACTCAAGCTACGCGGTGATGCGGTGACCAACATGGTCAGCAACCGCACATTGCTTGCATCTGCTGCATTGGCTCAGGTGTGCATGCTCCTGCCAGCACGCAGATGACGTGCAGATGGGCGTGAAGCAAACTGCCAGCACTGCGCAGTCGTCCAACGCCGACCAGCGCGCAGTGAGAGCCATGTGAGGATGCCGGCAGACGCATGTGCAGACACACACACGCCCCGCACAGTGGCACACACACCTGCGGATGGTTGTCGGGTATACCGCCAGCACCTGTTCATCGCCCAGAGCCTCATTGCTGAGTGACATGTGCAGCCGCAACAAGCCA
This sequence comes from Scenedesmus sp. NREL 46B-D3, assembly GCA_014080715.1. Lineage (NCBI taxonomy): Eukaryota > Viridiplantae > Chlorophyta > Chlorophyceae > Sphaeropleales > Scenedesmaceae > Scenedesmus > Scenedesmus sp. NREL 46B-D3. The sequence goes on along the minus strand of JACERP010000133.1, from coordinate 162,157 downwards.
GCCATGGTGTGCTTCAGGTCCTGGGGATGGGGGCGGCAAGCGCACACGGCAAATACATGGGGCCAGGAGCGGCTGCAGCGGCTGGGTTGTGCAGCCGGTTGTGCACATGGTACAGATGTTGCAGGGACGGAGTGCCAGACGCCTTGGAAGACGCCTGCCAGACTACTCCACAGCAGCAGCAGGGTAGCTGCAAACATGCACAGTAAGTTGACCGTTGGTTCGTTAAACTCACCGCAGGCAGGTTGTTGGCGGTACAGTAGGTATTCAGCGCTGACATGCGCTGCCGGTACTGCCCGTTTCCTCATCCTGCATGACAACAGTTGAGTTTTGCCAGTACGTTCAGCCAGTGGTGAGCTGCAGCCCATGATGCATACTTGCAGTCCGAGTGACGCCACAGCACACAGGATACTGCGATTGTTCAACAACTGTGTGGCACTCCAGAGGAGCGCAGAGCTGGGCACACAACCACCAGCAGCAACTGGCAGCAGACATCAGCTTACAATGCTAGCACGCACGTCTCAGCTGCAGGCTCTGAGCAAGTCTATGGAGCAGCACACCAAGACCAGTGCAAGGAGAAGTGCTGGTGATCACCTGCTTGGTGACCAGCAGAGTAATGGTGCCCAGCACGTACGCCCACACCACCACATTGATGCCGACTGCACGACATCGCAACAGGAGGCAGACAGCAAAGCACGGCGGACAACGCACACCAGGGCAGCAACAGTCGCAGCATGAGAGATACCCCACTTGTCAGCGTGCTATGTTGGCCCTGCTATGCTGACGGCAGCCAGATGCCTTGCAGGCACCAAGGCACTGAGGCATACAGCTGGTCAGCAGGCTACGCTTCTGGTTGCAGGACCAGAGGCACACAATCACAAGCCCAATTACTGGCTAAGCAGCAGCCACATGACAGCGCAGTGTTGCCGCAGTTCCTGGGGTGCTGCTGTCAAAGACACCTTGTTTGTCTGCCTGTCCCCTGCTCACCATAGATAATGTGTACAAGATCTCCGGTGTTGTGGTGGGCGTGATGTCACCATAGCCAAGCGTGGCGAACGTGACAATCGCCCAGTAGAACGAAGCAATGTAACTGCAGGGTTGCGGCAGTTAAGGGCAGCAATGAAGGGCTGCAGCCTGTATGGGTGAACCTCCTGCCACTTGCGCAGATGCAGAGAATGCAGCACATACCCACGCACACATCAGCAATGGTGTGTCCCGACAGATGTTGCGGCAATGCACCAACAGCCCGTGTGGATGCGGGGAGCTGAGCTGCATCCACAACATTCAACTTGCACCGCTGCTTGCGCAACAGCTGCTGGTGCTCGGGCCCTGCAAGCACGGCCCGCGGCGCCGGCCAGCAAGATCTCCTGGCATGCAACACAGCAACCAGACGGACCCGACGTCGCCGCTTGAGCCTGCATGTGCTGCACCCAGCACTCACAGTTCAAACGTGCCCTTGTCCCTGATGATGGCGGCCTCCTGAGCCACCCACGTCATGTCATGCTGCCCCTCTTGCAGCGCAACATACCAGAAGCCGCAAGCTGCCCAGTGCAGCAGGTAAAAGCACAGCTGGCGGCAGCAACAGGGTGCGGAAATGGGGGATGCCAAAGACAGCAGCCATGAGCAAGTCAGCCGTGCACAGCAGGCAGTCGAGCATTGGGTGCAAAGCTGAGCGCAGCATGCTGCTCGTATCACCATTATGCAGTGCCGTGTGCCGACTTCGGCATGCTGGTTAGTAGCAGACAGAAGCATAGGCAACAACAATGCAAAACTACACTGAGCTTCACGAGCGGGTTCAATGGATCAAAGCTTGAGGCAGGGTTAGGTCCCCATGCAAGGCAGGCAGGCAACAGTGACAACAGACGAGGTGCGTGAGCAGCTCTCCATCCCATGGTGCTGCCCATGCATTGCTGACCAAGCACAGACAATCTGGCCTCGTGAGTCAGACTGCGAACACACCATCAACAGCACTGCTTTTGTCATGGGAGCATGCACAGCAGATGCTTTGCTGAAGCCATCAACGCTCAAACCCTCACCCAGACTTGAACGCAAACCACTGTGAAGGTTGCTGGTGGCAGCAGCTCTGTTTCAATTCTCACCGTGAAATTCCTGAGCAGCGTCAGGGACAGTAGCCCCAGGTTCAGGTTGTAGCTCATGTTGCGGAACATGACGCCCACGCGGTACATGCGCCCCAGCTTCAGCAGGCCCAGCAGTGCCACGTAGCGGGCCACGGGCCCCTCCGGCAGGCGCAGCGCTGTCAGCACAACCGCGTCAAACGGCAGCGTCGTTATCACATCAACCCACAGCCGATTCCTGTCGTGGACAGGGTTGCAGCGGTGTGAAACGGCTGGGTCAGGCATGTTGTGATCGTTTGTCACAAGCAGACATGAGGATGATTGCTGTTGTGTGATGAGTGCTCTATAGGGGGGGGGGGGCAGCAACAAGGCAACAGTGGCGAACCTAATCAACAGCACAGTCTGCGCAGCTACGACTGCAACACTGCAACATCTGCATGTGCGCAGAGCGTGGGTACGCAGGGGAGGGCCCCAGACAGTCAGCGGCCGTCTGTGAGTCACTTGTAATCCTGTGCCCTGCTTGCAGGCCTCCTGTTGTTGGGACGTGTGAACAAGCCACATGCTGTTTCACTGCTCACATAATGTGTCTTCCACACAGGCAGTCGCTGCTTATCCTGGCTGTTTTGTGTCTGTCCAGAACAGTTGCATGCAATGAGTTACTCCCAGATGCTGTGCTTGCGAGCAAGGCGTGGCATGGCCTACCTGATGTAGTTGGCAGCCACAGGCAGGTTCTGCATCACCAGCAGGCCGTGCGTGTCATAGAAGCCCACAAGAAGCTGATGATGATGTCCAGCCCAAACACACACGACAGCGCGATCTGCATGAGAGGGCCACGGCAGTGACGGCAGCACCAGGTTGTATTGAGTGATGAGAGCAGAGCAACAGCAGAAGCAGTGATGGAGGGAACCTTGGGAATGACGGATTGTAAGCAGCATCTCTGCAGGTACACCTACGACGGACCGTGCTGAAAACGTGCAGTGCTTTTCGGCCTGCTGTAATGCAACACTGCTTTTGATAACACAGCTGACACTATGCATACAGCCCAACAGCTTCAGGCCGCAGTCCAGCAGCATGCTGGCGCACGCACATCTTTATGTGTGGTGGAAATCATTCAGCCTGCAAACGCTGCCACCCACCTCAAACACCGTTGCCCCCTGCAACTGTGCGTCAGTATAGCTCACACCATGTAGACCATGCGGAAGGGGACCAGCCAGCCGGTCACGGCAGCAGCAAGCACTGTGACATACCTGATGAAAGACAACAGGCAGCAGCAGGTACGTCACCTACTGTTCGACCAGGCTCATCACCCCGTGATACTTGCTGCCGGCAGCAGCAGGTGCTTGCAGGACATGCCCAAGCACACTCGCATACTGCGGTACGCTGTCATCTTTTACGTCAATGACATTATGCTTAACACTCCTGTGCTCCCCTGACTTCCTGCAAGTTGCTCACTGCAGGCTGCCACGCTGAACCCTTCCCTGGCGATGTACGGATTCAGGGAGGGCGCAAAAGTGCAGAAGATTGCCAGGAGATCCCCATCACATGCCGGCAGGGAAGTGATGCTAGGCTAGGGAGGGTTCTGCTGCCAAGAAAGCAAGGGCTGGCGGCGGCAGCGCAACGGGGAAGGGCAGCCACGCCCGCCACTCACCACCAGGCCCTGTAGCGCCTGTCCAGGGGGTGGATGACGCCGCGACCCCACGTGCGCTGCGCAGTCTCGGAGGTCTGCTGCTCAAGGATGTCGGCCTCCGCCATGTGCATGTACTGCACAGCACAGCACAGGCAGCCGCATGCACAGCATGGCTGTCAGGCAACTCGCTGGCGTTGCTAAGCAGGCCGTACTCTCTGACGTACAGTGTGACCACAGCGAACATGTGCTAGTCGTATCTGGTTGCTGGCTCCACACAGACTGCCTCCGCAGCAACTGTTGCTGCACCCCAGCCTGACTCGAAGCTCGCTCACCTTTTGGTCGCCTCCTCGGACACCTTCACTGCCATGCTCTGCCGCCCAAACACGACATCGCCAAGCGCGCGTGCCATCGGCTGCCCAGACACGCCCCCAAGCTTGCATGGCTGCGTGACGTGGCGCTGCTCGCAGGATCAGCCCCGCCTGCCTTCTCACCCCACTGGCCAGCACTGCTCTCCCTGGTGCTGTTGGTGCTGCTGCCAGGCAGGTTGCTACCTCCCGCTGCACCTGCTGCTGGCGCTGCTGATGTCGACGAGGGCGGCTCAGGCAGCGCACCACCATCGGCGTTGCTGCTGCGCGGCAGCAGCTCCGGTGCGTCCCTGGGGCCCAGCACTGCCGTGCTGCTGCTTGGCATCTTGGCTTTGCGGCCAAGGCTTGGGTAGCCATCGGCGGCCGCCGCTGCTGCTGCTGCTGCATGGCGCGGTGTACTGTCTCCGCTGCTTGCTTCCTCTCCAACGCCTGGGCGCGTTGGCTCCTCACGGTGACTGCAGGGTGGTGGATCCAGCAGCAAAGTAGGGTTTTCAATTAGTCCCTCACTTGGACTAAGCATGAGGTCCCTGGAGTACCGCCGGATGCTGATAATAATGCTCGCACAGAGCTGATCACGTTGTGCCGCAGAACCTGCAGTGCATGTTGTGTGCGGGCGCACATGCATGCACACACACAGGCGCAGCACCACCCTGCAGGCACAAGTGTGACACGGCCGCACCCTTTGTTCTGCGGCTGTACAGTGTTGGTGCATGGATCCGCAGCAAACACCTGCCTGGGAGAGAATCCACTGTTGCTACAGATGCATGCCACTGCTGAACGCTGTGTCCTGCGTTCACAGGGCACCACTGCATGTGCTGCATCGCTCTTACTCATGGACTGAGAGAGATGACTGTGGCTTCACATTGCAGATGCCCCAAAACTTTCTTTTCTTTGGTCTTACAGCGTATACACCAGTACCGTGAGTAACTTCAGCGCCCCTGAGCAGCTGCTACGATTGTCTGCGACCTAGCTGTCCTAGGCTTCAGCAAGCTGCCTGCAGCTGACATTGAAGACAGCAGCAGCACCCACTGCTGCTACGCTAGCATGTGCTGCTGTGGGCAGGTGCTAGTAGGACTACTTCTGCATACCTCTCCTCCGGCACTGCACTGATCCTGCGAACAGGGTTGATCAAGGCCAGCCCCTGGCCTTGAGAGGATGCGTTGGCTGCAGCAGCTGCCCGCCTGCGTTCACGTGGGTTCAGCCAGCTCGGGAAGCTGAATCCACGCCTGGGACTTGTTGGCTCCCCACCCTCGATATCTCCCATTCTCAGACAGAGTTCAATGGCTGCCCCGGCATGTGGGTCTTGGGGTCGGCCAGGTGCATACCGCCGCTGTATACAACGTAGCGAAACGATACATTGACACGTCAATGGTCCAAGTTCGCAGAATGCCGCGATCTCACCTCCAATGTTACCAGCGTGTCCTCACACAAACCTAATGGTTGTGGCCAAACTTAGGGGGCGTGAATACAGCTCGCCGGCCCAAATTAATTAGTTGGTTAATATGCAATATGATATCACATAAAGCTAGCATAAAGGTCACCCGCTTGCCTGTATGCGATGCTGTTGATGAAAGCAGCAGGCAGTACGCAGTGCTCAGTATAGTTTTTGCTTGGCGGGTTTCAAGGGGCACCAAAGTGCAAGCAGCACCAAATTTAATCTTTGGCACTGCAAAACATTATTCGCCACCACGCCATATTCAGAGATAGCACGCACATGCGCATGTGCAGCATGCTGACACCCCAAAGCAACATTGTGCGGTTGCCAGCCACCAGTTGGCTGCATAGATCGCTTATTGGTTTTTTGGATGGTCGCGTGTGTGCTGTACACTCTGGCGCTGTGCTCACTTCTTGAGCGCAGCAAGCGAAAGTTAAACTTATGCACGAAAAACTTCACCGTGAAAAGCAGCTCAGTTCAGCTTAGGATGGCGGTGGTTGCTGTGCAGGCTTGTTTTTCTACTGCTGGCAAAGTACATCAGCATCAGCAGCCTGAGGGTACTGCTCAAGTTCGGCAGTCTTCCTGTGCTTGGCAACTTGGTTGCTCAGTTGCTGCACACTTGATTAAGTGGCTTCATGAAGTGGTGCACCCCGCGACCCGTGCCAGGCTCGCATGGTGTGTGATATATTGCTTCAATCTTTCAAAACTTCTGTAGCGTTGAATCCTTTACCACAAGAGCTTTGACAAGCCGAGGCACCAGGCAAACCTATGAGCATAACACAAGGGACTGCTTCGTTTCATCACTTGCCAGAGGCGGCGTTCACCCACAGCCGATGTTAACTGAAAACATTATGAGTTTATGGTCCTGGCAGTGGCAGACCAGCTTGATATTCTTGTCCTGTTACTTCACCGGTGTTTTGCACCAAGGGCTCTTCAGTGTGAGCCAGCGATAGGTGTGCGCGCTGACACAGGCCGTCCCTTTTCTGTCAAGCAGTCAGCAAGATGGCACCCAAGGAGCAGAAGGCACGTTCATAATGGCCGCAGCCTCCTTGCAATGGCGTCCTGTCTCCTTCAGCGCCTGCTGATTCTCATACGTGTGCTTTTGCTGTTTTGTGCAGAGTAAGGAGGCCAAGGCCTTGGCTGCTGCCAACAGCAGCAAGGCAAGTTCTGTCGGTGTGCTGGACGAGTTTTGACAGCTGCAGCCGCTGATCGGCAGAGTTAGTGTGCATATCCGCGATCTGCAGCTCTGTTTTTAGTTAAAGAAGATACGGGCATTGGCATGCGTGTCGCAGCCACCTTGGGCAGCAGAGCCATTGGCTCTGGGCACCGAGCACGCCATTCCAACCACGTTGTTATGACTTTATTGCTTTTTCTTGTATGCAGGGGTGAGTTGACTGTGCTCAGAATGCCAGCAGGAAGCGTGGCAGGGGCGAACATCAACAGTGACAGCAGCAGTAGCATCAGCATGGGGCCTGCAGCTGCAGCAGCAGCAGCATGTGGTGCAGTGGCTGGGGCTCTGGCAGCAGCACATGGCTGCAGCACTGGAGGGATGGTATTTGAACGGTGCTGTGCACTGCTGCTGAGTGCACTGGGGTGACAGTTCCTGCATCAGCTCCAGCAGCAAGTCGGCCAAGCTGTGATAGAGGCAGTCACATCCTGCAGTACAGCAGCACTGTTCGCGATGTACAGTAGCGCCGTAGCAGCCCTCATTGTAGGAGTAGTGCATGCCACTGCCCAGGATGCATCAGCAGGGCTGCATGACAATCGCAGCAACATGCAACGCTGGCGACTGCAGTGCTGCAGCACGTGCAGCACTGCAGCAAAGCTGCGCAGCCTCTACGGCATCAGCACACAGCAACGTCTGGCGCCTGCTCACCCGCTCCATGCCTGCACGATTGCACTGTTGTTTTGATGTCTTACTTCCTTTGCAGCAAGAAGAAGAAATGGAGCAAGGGCAAGATGAAGGAGAAGGTGAACAACCTGGTGCTGTTTGACCAGCCCACATATGACAAGCTGATTGGCGAGGTGCCCAAGTACAAGATGATCACGCCATCCATCCTGGCTGACCGCCTGCGCCTCAACGGCAGCCTGGCACGCGCAGCCATCAGGGAGCTGCTGAGCAAGGTGGGGTGCGGTGGAGCATGGTGCTTTGGGTGCGTGGGACTCTTCTGCAGGCACCGTGTTGTGAATTGGGCAGGTGGAGGTGAGTTGCAGTGGCAAGAGGGAAAGTAGTAGTGGAGGTTAATGGAGCAGGAAGCGGCGCTGCAAGGTCTGTGTTTGGTCTTATCCATGCGTCAGCATTGGTTGCAGCAAGAACAAGGTCCACCTGACAGTGCTGGGTTGCGCTGGGTTGCAAGCAAATGCTGGCGCCTCGTGTCTTGCTCTGTGCTGCGTTGATGATGCTTGGCTGTGTACATTGTATGCCAATTTTCGGGATCAACTGTGCTTGCATACTTATAGGCGTCGTGCCTTGTTGATTTGTGGTTCTGTGGTTGCTGCAGTTGATGTGCTGCTGCCATCGTACGGCCGTCCATACAGCTCTTCAATGCGACTGCTTGCCCAGAGCCATTGCCAGCAGCAGTTGCCTGGTTTGCATCTCATACGCCTGCATGCGTGTGTCTGCACTGGCATGGTGTCTATGTCTTCTTTGCTTTGTTTTGGTTGTGAGAAATGGTTGCTGCTAATCCTCAACTGCATGGAACAGCAGCAATGCGCATGGCAAGTCAAGTATGTTTACATCACAAACACCATCACATATGCACAGCTGGCTCACGCACCGCATCTAGTACTCTTTGCCACTGCTTGCGCTCCACCACCCTCCTCCCTGCAGGGCCTGATCAAGCCCATTGCCGAGCACGCCAGCCAGAAGATCTACACCCGTGCTGTGGGCCAGTAAGCAGCTGCAGCAACAGCACCAGCGGCATCTGGTTCAGCAGCAGCACCACTGGAGCGACGGCGCAGCAGCGGCGGCTGCAGCGCTTCTGCTCACAGGCCCTGCTGCTGCAGGCGGTGGTGGTGTGGCCAGCTGCACAGCACAGTTGAGGCTCGAGGCGTGCATGTGCTGCTTGAGCGTGCCGCGCTGCCCTTGCAGTGGCAGGGGTTCAGCAGCCGGCAGTGTTGATAGCAGCAGCCCCTTCTGTTGCCGCAAGGCATGTGTGCAGCTGGCAGCAGGCGTGGGCGCTTGCTTGCTTTGCTTGTAACAGTATTGCAGACTGTTTGGAAGCGATTGAGCCGCATGATGCCTGCAGCAGCAGAGGATTGTGCTGCCTATGGAAGCAACCGGATGGATATGTAATCACAGGCTGGCTGACATGTGCAATAAGTGCGAAATGCTGCGCAGACTTCAATAGGGCTAGCTGCATGGCAGCAGTGCCATGTAGGCCAACAAGCAGGCTGGCACTGCAACCCCATTTCTGACAGGGCCTGAACACACCAACACAGTCACTGTGTTGCCAGCTGGCAAGATCCTTCACAGCTTAATGCAGGTAATACTAGAAGTTACAAGGAGAAGCAGAGATCAATGATGCAAGACAGTTCAGCCATGGTGGCGGGGGCACCATCCTAGCAATGTGAGTGCCGCATTTGCTGCATTGTCTTTGTAAAGTGTGTCTTCCTGCAACTCTTTACGTTAATGTGATGGAAGAAAGCATGACGTGCGATGTTCCCGTCGTGTAACATCATGCTTCACTGCTGGGTTACACTGTTGCTGCTTATCACAGAACGATTTCAGTCAAACTGCTGTTGTTGCAACAGCAACTGTTGTTGCAATTTCTGCTGCGGCTACTGAGCTAACATTTGCGAGGATGTTGTGATGATATATTCTGGATGATGCCCCTACAACCCGGGCTCGAGTGTCACCGCGGGGTTCTGCATCTGGATGGGCAGGACGCTATAAATGCCCGGAGGAAGGCGTCCGAGAGTTGGTCCGCTCGGGCTACTCTCGTTGACACTGCCGCTGCTTTTGAATTCGTGTTAGCGGTACAGGTGCGTACTAAGATGATGCTTTTGATGCTGGCCAGCTTGCCTGCATGGCAGCACACTCGGAGCACCAGGAGAGCTTGAGCGGGCCGCTCCTGGTCAAGCATTGCTTTGAAGGTATGTCGTTTTGCATTTACCTGGAACCCAGGAGCCGTTAAATCCGTTCTTTTACATCCAAACTGTGACTGCTGCAGGCTGGCCAGGCTGTTCTGTCCTGCGGGTGCTGCACTGCTGTTCCTGTAGTCTGCATGAACTGCAATCCCATGCAGGCAACGAGGCAGACCGTCTGCAGCAGACTCCAGTGAAGTGCTCACTGAGCTGTGTGACAGCACCGTTTTGGTCCAGCAGTAGCGTCACGTGTGATGCCGCTCCTTGCACAGGCAGCACACCTTAAGAAATGTGACTTCAACAAACAGATCCGATCTATTATGATATCAGTATCACGCTGTTCAACTCCAATCCAAAATCTGAGTAGAGTAACCGCCTTTGCGCGCTGCGGCGTGACATTTACTTTGACATGGGCCGCTGTACCCCACACAACATGCAAATATCAGGCCATACCTTTTGTGTAGCTTTGCGTTTGATTGCAAGCCGGCGTTACCTGTTGATATCCTAATGCCTTGAAGTGAGCGCAGACGGAGCAAGGATGCAGACAGCATCGTGCTCAGCAGGTAAAATGATAACATATACTTAACACAATACACATCAATGTTTTGTTCTTATCATTGACAAGTGTTCGGCCGTCAGAAATGCGTGCCACGGCCGTGCTGCGGCCGGCGCGAATACCTACGGCGGCGTACCAGCCGCTGACAGTGACTGCTGCAGAAGTTTAACGCCCTTTGCAATCAGGTTGTTGACACCGCGCTGCTTAATTTTCCTGTGCCGCGCCATGTCGTCTGCCAAACATCTGCTTGCAGGAGTCAGCCGGCACTGCCATGATGGAATAATATTATCAGAGTCCTGCAGCACTGACAATGCTGTCATCATCATCATCATCATCATCATCATCATCATCATCATCATCATCATCATCATCATCATCATCATCATCAGCAGCAGCAGCAGCAGCAGCAGCAGCAGCAGCAGCAGCAGCAGCAGCAGCAGCAGCATCATCATCATCATCATCATCAGCAGCAGCAGCAGCAGCAGCAGCAGCAGCACCAGCAGCAGCAGCAGCAGCAGCAGCAGAAATGCAAGGCCCTGATGCACACACAGGCAAATGCAACAATTATAGTCATAAGATATATCTTATATATCTGTATATACAGAGGAGCCAGCAAATAAGGCTGGGTTCAAGCAGGCAGTAAATGGATGGTAAGCAGAGCGAGAGAAGTTTGCAAAGATAACATTCATTTAATCTAATATCTAATCATAGATAATATTCTGTTAGTAAGTCCAGGAACAAGCCTCTTCCAGTCCAGGAAATAGACAAAGAGAAAGAGCAGCTTACTTTACTTCACTATACTTTCATCAAGGAGTGGGAACCCCAACAGATTGAGTCAAGAAGCACTGCTGGCAAAAGAGGGTGCATGGAAGCAAATGCTATCAGGGGGACCTTTGTGCACTTTACCATCCACCTGCCAGCCCCCACCCCAACCCAAACACCCCAGCCGCTTTCCCTGCTCAGGCTGTTGCTGCCGCTGCTAAGCCTGCGGCAGCGGTACAGCAGGCAACACATGGTGGCAGGCACTATAGGAAATGCACATCCACAGGTCATCACATAGGCCCTAGGGGTAGTGCACATTGCTGTGAGGGCGCTTAGCAGGTCCCCATAAAGCAGCAGCAGCAGCAGCAGCCTACCAGAAGCAGCAGCAGCAGCAGTTGGGCCCTTTAACTCTGCCCAGCACTGTTAGCAAGCTAGCTGTCTGTGTGAGTGTCTGTTGCAGTGGCTGCAGCAGTGAGGCCTGCCAGCAAAGTGCCAGGAATCAATATGTGACTGCTGCCGAGGCCTACTGACAATTGCAGCAACTGCTGCCTCATCTGACCTGCCTTACCGTGACTAAGCCGCCACGTATCGCCACCCTTTCAGGACAAGTCATTTAACACCGGAACATCATGTCATCACAACAGGCATGATAGGAGTGACGCCTGCAGCAGCTGGACGCCTCTCCGCTACCATTGGCAGCAGCTGGCAGCCTCTGCTGCAATCAGCAGTAGCACCAACAGCTAAGGCCCATGACATCAACAACACATCAGCTCAGGCTTGCCCAGCCAAAACCAAGCTGCAGTGCAGCAGTGACGTGCCTGTACAAGCAGCTGCCGTGTGAGCGGGGCAGAAACTTTGCAGCGCACCAGGATACGAAGAAGGAGAGGCACTGATCCTCATGCCGGGGGTGCACTGCCGTACTGTGAGGCAGAATGGGGCAGCCTGGCTGCAAGGCACAAGGGCAAGCAGGCCTTGCAAGACTCTGCACTACTGTGGTGTTGGGAAGTAGTGATGATGTGTGATGTACGTTCATGGCCAAACAGGCAAGGCAACACGTGCAATGACTATGGGGAGCAAATGCAAGCTGTGAACATGGACAGGCGCCGTAAGTTGAAGTACGGCAAAGCTTAGCCTTCAATTGTTTCTAGCAGAATCTGCTGCTGCACCTGCACATTGTGGCATTACAGCACCAGCGCAGGACACCAGCACTCCTGTCAGGAGCGTGCACGTGGTGACAAGGTGATACCTGAGACACAGGAGTGGTACCAAGTCCTGGTCAAGGACAAGGACAGCAGCAGCAGAGCTGCAGCAACAAAGCGCTAGCGACTGCTGCAGAAGTCACCACCTGCTGCTACTGCAGCTGCGGCTGCTGCAGTGGCGGAGTCAGTTGTTGTAGCCATGGCCAGCAGCGGACAACAGTTGACACCATCATGCTTTATGATAAATCTAACCAGCGCTAGGCCTGTGTCAGGCGTTTAGTAGCCCAGTGATGTGTGACAATGCCGGCAGTGCAGGAGGTGTATGTATCGTCGCTTTACACTGAGTATCCCAGTGGTTGATGCAGTGCTTCGCCCCTGCGCGTGAGTGTGCAAGCAAGCGGGGCAGCTGGAAGCAGGCGGCGGCTGCGCAGAGGGTGCGCAGCCAGTAGCAGCAGCATGCTGCAGGTGGCACCAGCTGGCACTGCAGTTGAGTCACGAGAGAGTGGCTACGTTGCGGCACAGTGCCTGCAGATGTGGCGCCACAGGCTCCTGCATGTGTGGAGCATGGTGACAAAAATTGATGCACCAGTATTGGTATGTGCGCGATGGCGTTGTGAATCACATGACGCAGTTTGCGAGTGCTGCAGACAGTTTCTGCTGCCACATTTAATGGCTGCCTGCAACAGCCAGTGCACGGTGCAGTCCAAGTACATACTGCACAAATTGCTGGTCAAAATTACTGAGCAGCCGCTACACACATCAAATGTGAGCAGGCGCTGCACATGCTGAGCTAGGTTGCTGCTTCACATATTTCACGTTAGTTGTCTCAAACATACACTTACCAACCTCATGTGCAGTGGTTCAGGTGCATGCACCACTGAACTTGCCCTCCGGGCGCATGTCAGCTGCAGGTTAGTGGTGGGCTTCCACCGTGCCAACTCGTATATGAGGTGTGTACGGTGGAATGCTGGATGCAGTATCTCGTGCTGACTTGCGAACATGCAGCCGAACTTGTCATCACAGCCTTTCTGTTGGTAGCCCCTAGGCTGGTGCAGCCAGCTGCCCTGCTGTTCTTCTCTGAAGGGCCAGGCTATGGTCCTACTTAGAACCCTTGCAGCATGCCTGTTATGTCAGTCAGCGAGCTGACCAACTCGGAGTTGCAGCACCAACAAACGGCTGCTTGATCGTTTGTTCGTGACCTTGTGTGGAAGTAATGTGTGCACTTGCAAGCAGTTCCAGCATAGTAGTTGCAGACCTGCCTACAGGGTGACTACAGGCTGTAGCTGGCACAGCTGCGTCAGCATCTTGTCGCATATATAAACATTACTTTGTAATCACAATATCAACTTGTGTAACCACAGCGGCTGAGCGGTGCAACTAGAAGCCTCGGATCGTCCTGCCACATCACCCGTGTACGTGCAACTGTTCTAAAAGGAACGTGAAACATCAACATACAAAGTTGATCTGGTTTATAGTTTTACGAGATGCAGCTGCAGGGGCGTGTCAAGGTGAGCAGGTAGTTGCATGCATACTGCTGTTGGCCACAGCAGCAAGTAGCAAATTTGCACTGGTGCAGTTGCGATGATGCGGCATGCATGGAGACCGTCAGCTATGGTTGCTGCTTAGCTGGCGTAGCATCATGTTCAGGGTCTTCTAGCAGGCACATGCGAGCTTGCAGGATTGTCCGCTGTTCTGGACAGCTCACTGCCTTCTGTGGCCCAGCACGCTGCCAATAGCTTCACCCATTGGCACACTGGCATACATGAACGTGGGGGAAGCTGAATTTGTCTTGCAGCTGCTGTGGTGGTTTGCAAACCCACGCGCTCACGCCACTGCACGGCATGCGCAGCACTGTGCCGCTGATGCATCATCAGCACGGATGTGCTGTTCCGCTTGGATCTGGTCAAGTTCAACAACAACACATGTTTGTACCGCCTTGGCGGGCGATGCAATGTGCACAGGATCGTTCAAGGTAGTTGCTGCAGTGCTGCTCAACCTTTTCCTGGTGCGCTGTTGCTGCTCGTGGCGCAGGGCCCCTTGCAAGGCCGCAGCAGCTGCCACAGCAGGCCTGCAGCAGCAAGGGCAGCAGCAGTAGTTAACAGAGCCAGCAGCTGCAGCAGCAGCAGCAGCAGCCGGCAAGCATGCAGCAGCAACATTCCACTGCAGCCATCACCAAACAGAGGCTTAGCACTGCCGCACCGGCAGCTGTACCAAAGGCGCAGTTGGTGTTACAACAGCGTTGTAACAACACATGCAACTGCTACAGAAGCCCCGCCAGAGCTTTCTCAGTCTGCTTTTGAGGAGCTTGCTGCTGGCACAGCACGCAAGTATATCATGATCAGTGGGAAGGGAGGTGTGGGCAAGACCAGCCTGTCTGCCTCACTGGCGGTGAGGCTGGCTGCTGCTGGCCACACCACGCTGGTGGTGTCCACTGACCCTGCACACAGCCTGAGCGACAGCCTGGCCCAGGTGCGAAGTTTCTTGGTGGATGTGTCTGCGTTGAGCGTGCAGCAGTGGCAGCAGCAGCTGACCTGTGGCGGATTAGATTGCTATCGCTGGACTTGTGACAGCCGCATTCAACGCCTGACAGATTCACTCTCTACACGCGGCTAGTTTGGTGTAAAGTTGCATGTGTGAGTTGGCTTGCATAGCGGCCACCAGCAGCAGAAGGCAGGAGCTCTGGCTGATGCTTGCTGGCTCAACATTGTCTGGAACACATTCCAGTGATGGGCGATGCTGGGCCTGTGGTGTTCAACAATCCTTCTGCAGGATGTGTCTGGCGGCAAGCCTGTGCTGCTGGAGGGCGTGGACCTGCCGCTGTGGGGCCTGGAGGTGGACGTGGAGGAGGGCAAGCGGGAGTTTGCCAGCTTCAACGCCTCGAACAAGACAGGAGACCAGGTGGGAAGTCGTGTCGCATGCTTCTTGGGGTGTTGTGTTAGCGCTGCTCTAGCTGCCTGCTGTGCGTGCTGCTGAGCTGGTGAAGCGGGAGCCTTCCAACTTCATAGCACCAACAAGACAGGTGACCAGGTGTGTCACCTAGTAGCTGGGGCTCCTGGGGACGGGATGACGGACAGCCTTGCCACTGTTCAGGTAGTACCACAGGCAAGGGCAGCAAGCTGCCGTGCACTGTCGCTTTCGCCGTGCTCCTGCTTTGCACCACGGTTGTGCTGCTGGGCATGATGGCTGATGCCTTTCATGCAGCTGCAGCTTCAAAGCAGCCAGCCAGCAGGCTGGAGTGGCTGCTTATCATCTGGAAAGTGCTTAGCGTTGTATCTCGAGATGTGTCAAGCCAGTACAATCACTTGCTTCTCCGTGTTATGTGATTTGCAGGTTGCAGGGTTTCTGTTGCGCCTGGGTTTGGGCATGGGATCCCCACTCGCAGCACATTGTGTGCACCACATGGTGTGTGTGGCATGCTTCGTCTTCTCACAATGCTCCACCCATGGGCTGATGTCGTGACCGGCGCCATGGCTGCTTGCAGGCTGCCGACTTTTTGTCGGGCATGGGCCTGGGCATGGTTGCGGGCCAGCTCAAGGAGCTCAAGCTGGGCGAGCTGCTGGAGACGCCGCCCCCAGGGCTGGACGAGGCCGTGGCAATCTCAAAGGTGGTGCAGTTCGTCAACAGCCAGGTGCGTTGCGGCTGCTGACAGAAGCGGAAGCGAAGATGTGCTGCTGTGGCGTGAACCACGCTGTGCGTTGGGCTGGCAGCTGCAGCATGGTGTGCAGCGGCAGCCGATTGCGCATCTGGTGTACTGAGGCAGGTCCGTGGGCGCCAGCCGAATCTGGTGTTGCCTGCTGCTGCTTCCTCGTAATCAGGCACTGGCGTGCACCACTTCTCCTGGTCCGGCCTACTCTCACTTGCCCAACACTGTGGGATCAGCACAGTGCTGCTGGCGTCCTGCTCTGGCTGCTTGTTTGCTTCATATCTGTGCAGGAGTATGCGCGCTTCTCGCGCATCGTGTTTGACACAGCGCCCACCGGTCATACGTTGCGGCTGCTGACGCTGCCAGACTTTGTGGACGCTTCCCTCACCAAGGTATGCGCCAGCGGTGCTTGTGCGTGTCGTACGTCATGCCTTGCGCATGTGTTTGGTTCAAAGTGGAGGTCTGTTTGGGTCATGCATGGTGCTTTGGGTGATGTGTGTGACATCTTGCTGCTGCCTGTGCACACCCTGTGCTTTGAAGCAGGGGCATGCGAACCCATAGTGACGACCTTGACCTGGCAGGCATGTAAGGAGGCGTCTCTGACCTGCTGGCTGCCCTGCTCCATCACCTCAGCTGCTGCTGCTGCCTCAACTGCGCACAACCAGGTCATCCGGCTGCGCAAGAAGCTGAGCGGCGCCGCTGATGCCGTGCGGGGGCTGTTTGGCGTGGCGGGCAACCAGGACGAGGTCGTGGCAAAGCTGGAGAAGATGCAGGTGGGCTGCACGGTTCCGGCCAGACTGTGATTGAATTGATTTCGTTAGCACAAGCCGCAGCCATGCCAAAGCTGCTGCATGTCTTGTAGCAGCCTGTCATTGCGTTGCAATCTTGCTGCGCACAAATCAGATGCAGGCACCTGGATCTCTGCTGTTTCTGATGGCCTGTGCGTCGGCTGCTGCTGCTGCAGGAGCGCATCCGCGGCGTCAAGGCGCTGTTCCGCGACAAGACCCAGACCGAATTCATCATCGCAACCATCCCCACGCAGCTGGGCATCAACGAGAGCAGGCGGCTGCTGGGCACGTTGAGGGAGGAGGGCATCCCCTGCAAGCGCGTCATCGTCAACCAGGTTGGCACCATGACAAACGCTGTTGTGGGTATGCAGAAGTTACATGGAGGACACCAGCTTGCACATCACCCGTGCGACTGGGTCCGTCAACGAGCCAGGGCTGTGCCATCCTTTCGATTCCAGCTGAGCATGTGGTGTGTGTTGGAAGACCCTGGCCGCGCTGGTCAGCCATGCAAGCCCTGCTTTGAACACCGGCTGCCGCGCTGGCCCGCAACATCTGCCTTGTGATCTGCTGCAATACTGACATCTCTCGATGCATCCCTGCTGTCGTGCTGTGTGGGTGGCTGCCAGGTCATCACGCCCAGCACGGGGCCGGCCTTCCTCAAGCTGCGCCTGAAGGACCAGGCTGCAGCGCTGCAGCTGCTGGACAGCGACCCGGCCCTGAAGGACCTCAACCACGTGCGCGCGCCCCTGGTGGACGTGGAGGTGCGGCTCCCGACTTGGCCACAGGCTTGGCCACAGCCATGTTGTGTAGTCGAGAGCGGCGCAGGGCTTTTGATTTTGTTATGTTGTGTTATGGTTGTGGTAGACAGGAACTTGTCAGCTGCGCAATGGCAGATGCCATGGCAGTCAACGCGTGTGCACATGGAGCCTCAAGGTGCTTTGCGTAGCAAGCAGGCCAATGCATTGTTGATGGCAACCTGCAACGCGAAGTTGTTGTTTCACCAGATGCTTACAAAGGTGCTGCTGCTCTGCTGTAGGTTCGTGGGCTGCCTGCCCTGCAGTACTTTGGCAATGTGGTGTGGAAGGAGGGGTGTTTGAGAAGATCAACACAGGTGCGCAACAAACTGCGGTGTTGCCATGACGCATCATGGGCGCGCCTGCGCCATCCGATTGCGGCGTGGAGCAGGCATCAAGCACGCGCACAGCACTGCTTGTGCATGCATTCCTGGCTGTAAACTTTCACTCTAGTATGCGGTCTCAGACCACGCGCCTTCTGCTGCTGCAGGCGCTGGCCGCAAGTATTTCATGCTGGGTGGCAAGGGCGGTGTCGGCAAGACCAGCTGCAGCTCCTCCCTGGCTGTGCGCTGTGCCATGGAGGGCCACACCACGCTGGTGGTGTCCACCGACCCCGCACACAGCCTGAGCGACAGCCTGGACGTGGTGAGCGGGCCAGCAGACGGGATGCATGATTTTGTTTTGCACTGGTGCATTGGGCATGCTGTTGTTTCATGGTGCAATGGGCATGATGATGTTGACTGGTGCATTGGGCATGGGGGCGACACTACATCTGTGCTGTCGACGGGCCCTGCTTCCTCCGCCCATGCACTAGCTCGACTGTGGCTGCAGCACGGCTTGTGCAGAGTCAAGTGATCGCGCAGCGCCGTCAGGAGCACCGCGCTGGTGAGCCCCTGCCGTGCCCGCCGTGTGGTCTTGCTGCTGCGGCCCACGCCTCGCAGGACGTGTCGGCGGGCTGCCGGTCAAGGTGGAGTCGCCGTTCGGCGGGGAGCTGCCGCTGTACGGCATGCAGATAGACCTGGAGCAGGCGCGCGCGGAGCTGCGGGCGGCGGTGGCGGGCGGCGGCACGTCGGGTAGGCTCACAACCTCGCCAGCCGGAACCAGCTGGGGAGAAGCCCTGCAGCCCTCTTCTTGCAAGTAGGGCAGCGAGAAGAGTGTGTGTGATAGGTAGCAACTAGAAATGATGCATGGACGTCCCTTGCAGTTGTACCTTCTGAAACGGCGGCTGTTGAGTGTGGGGCAATCCCGGACGTGCACGGCTTGCACCCAACCAGAACGCTGTCATGCTCGTGTGCAGGTCTCAACGACTTCCTGGACAACCTGGGCCTGGGCATGCTCGCTGACCAGCTGAAGGACCTGGACCTGGGCGAGCTCATGGACACGCCCCCGCCTGGCGTGGACGAGGCCATCGCAATCAGCAAGGTAAGGCGCATGCGAGTCAACATTTGACGTGCTGCAGCATGGGTGTCATCAGTTGCCGGCTGAATGGCATGTCTCGCCCCGCCTCCCTGGTGCCGATGTGGCCGTCACAAGCCAGCCAGCAGGGTGAGCGGCTGACAGTCGACCTGGTGGTGACACACGCCGTGGTGATGTACGCCGCAGCACTGTGGCTGTTCTTTTCTTCTCATGGTTGAAAGGCCTACGGGAGCCCTGGGGCACACCAGTACCAGGCATGGGCTTGGCAACCGCAGTCAGCGTCAACTGAAGCCTCCAACTGTGTCGTGCAGCAAAGACACTGCCTGCTGCATGACAATGCCTCTTGGTGTTCAGCTGCTGGGGTACTCATGGTGGTTGAGAGACTGGCAGTGCGTTAGGCTCTGGCTGTTGCTAGGATTGTGGTTGTCGTCCTTGTCCAGGCTCATGGTTTTGTATTTGTGCCAGCTGAGTGCAGTGCACTTCATGCAGGTCAAATGTGCAGCACAAAGCGGCAATGGCTGTAAGCCAGCACGTGCACCGCATGACACATTTCATGGCAGTGGGTCCAGTTGTCTTAGCGTCGCAGGTGGTGCAGTCTTAGGCAGCCCATGTTGCTGCCAGCTGCTCTTCAGCTGCAGCGTTGCTGCGTTGGCCCTGTTGCTGCTGCTTGCTCCCATGTCAGTGCCTCGTTGTCTGCCGTCTGCAGGTGGTGCAGTTCCTTGACAGCCCTGACTACTCCCACTTTGACCGCATCATCTTTGACACAGCACCCACCGGCCACACGCTGCGCCTGCTGACACTGCCAGACTTCATGGACAAGGTGCGGGGCGCGTCGTTGGAGATGCACCTGACTGGAGACCCTTTCGTGGTCTGCACGATCTGCGGAATGTGTGATGTTGGTCAGCCTGGCGCAGGATTTGCGTGCTACACTGTTAGATTGCCTGGGCGTGGTGTTCAGCAGGATGTTTGCGGGGCTTCCGTGCAGCTGTGCTGCACCGTCAGCACATCACGTAGATATAAAATCACGCACACCACGCGACCAATCATCATTGCATCACCAGAGCAACACAACACAGCGTGATGCTTGCTCCTTCTTGTTCACGCAAACCGCAGGGTCTTGGCAAGATGGTGATGCTGCGTGCCAAGCTGGGTGCTGCTGCTGGCGCGGTGAAGAATTTCTTCACCGGTGGCAAGGGAGAGCAGGACCCAGCCGTCAAGGCCATGGAGGCGCTGCGGGTATGTCGTCACCAGGCTGCAGGTGTTGGGCTAGCATCATCATCATCATCATCAGCAGCAGCAGCAGCAGCAGCAGGCTGTTGAATGAGCAGCAACAGGAGGGGCAGCAGGGTAACCTTTTCTTCAGCAGTGATTATGATTCGGGTGTAGAGTGATGAGCAAGGCCCCGTAGCGCAGGCGGACAGCAGAAGGCGCATTGGCAGCAACCGCAGCAGTTGTCGCCAATGCACCACTGCACTTGTCAGCTGCAGCAGCATTTGCGCATGGGCATGCAGCTGCGGTATGCGTGCACGGTTGCTGGACTGGCCGCGTCGTAATGTGCCTGTCAACACTTTCGCGCTGCAGGGCCGCATGGATGCGGCGCGAGCCCTGTTCCACAACGCAGAGAAGACGCAGTTTGTCATTGTGACCATCCCCACGCTCATGGCGGCGGCTGAGTCAGCAAGGCTGGCCAGCAGCTTGCGGCAAGAGGGCATCCCACTGGAGACACTCATAGTCAATCAGGTGCGTGCAACATCATGCATTCGAGCAGTTTGCAATCAGCCGAAAATGTTCAATTTTTTTGGAACAAACCTAACAGCGCATTGCCACCTTTCCGCCTCCTGCAACTGAAAGTGGGACAAATGCATCTTTTGGGAGGGAGATGGTGACTGCTGCTGTTGATGCTGCTGCCGGCTGCTGCTGCAGGTGATCCGTGAGGAGGCTGGTGAGAAGTTCCTGGCAGCACGCATCGCGGACCAGCAGCGCGCGCTGCAGATAGTGCGTGATGATGCTGGGCTGGGGCAGCTGCAGCTGATCACGGGCCCCCTGTTTGACCTGGAGGTGCGCGGCGTGCCGGCACTGCAGTACTTTGGCAGCATGGTGTGGAAGTGAGGCGCTGCTGCCGGCATCGATTGTGCTATGAGAGAGAGTAGTTACACGTGGGTCCAGTCACCATCTTAGATGGTATGAGCCACCCCACTATGGACTGTTGACGCCGCTTTGGCAGCATGGTGTGGAAGCGAAGCATTGCTGTTGCCATCGATTGCGCTATGGACTGTTGACGCCGCCGGTTTGGCTGATGCTTAACTGAGGATGTGTCCAAGAGGGCGCGCTTGCGACAAGCGCGTCGTGCATGATGGTCGGTTCATGCTGCTGGGCACATTCCTGCAACCGCTGATGCCGCAGTGTGCTTAGCAGCCATCGCTTACTGCCGCGGCCCAGTTGTTGTCACAGCGTGTCGCAACATTGGTGAAGTAACCTTTCCTCCAACTTGAAGTCCTGCTCTGCCCATGGGTGAAGCGCCAGCTTCTACGGGCCCAGCCTGCTCACAGTGCAGACAGTGCATGGCGGCCCTGTACAGGGTCACATGTGCACCTCTGCTGCTTGCCGTAACACTGCTGATGCGGGGCTGGCGGCGTTGGTGCTATGGCTCTGAATGGGCGACATGGTTATCAAGATGATGAAGATGAAGGTAACACTGAGGTTGTGTGTCATCATTTGGAGACACATTAACAAAACACTTTGCGTGGTGTAACTCTCTTCCTGAGAGCAGCTGTGCATGCATGGCCATGGCTAAATGGCTGAAATGGAGCACAGGGGCCTAGATAAAGTTTTCAGGGTTTGGGCCCCCTTCAAGTGAGCCTGTGTTATCCTTCTGCTGTTCTTGACACACGGCACGCGCACAGCACTGCATTATCAGTGTCACAAAGAATGCATGGCAAACGTTTATAACCGGGTCATGAACATGAAGCGTTGTTAAGACAGCCCCAAGCTGTAATTTCAAAAGCAAAATGTGATTTTGGATCTCAGTCAAGCCGGTGGGCAGCAGCTGTGTGCCTCACACCTTCACCACGTAGTCAGTGAAGGGGGCACGGCAAGTGTGGCGGCATGTGCTGTGGTCGGCGTTTGCCCAGGTGGCAAAGCAGGTGAGGCACGTGTCACAGTGGCTGCAAGGCTGGCAGACGGCCGTGGCGCAGCGCTCGTTGCAGACGATGCGACATTCCTGCAGTTGGGGGGCAGGCACACGTTCAGGAGTTGTGCGGCACAGACGTTCCTTTGTTGGTCCAATGCACAGTTGGAAAACACATCAAACTAAACACAGCAAACACGGTGCTTTCAACGTGCTCAACAGTGCATCTAGCGGAGCAAAACACTGGGAAGTGCCAGCATTACTTATAGATGCCTACAGCTGTGCATGAGGGAGGCCAGAAGACTCTGCTTAGCGCTAAGCAAATGGGTTATTGTGCTGCTGCTGTTACAGCAAACACGTGTTTTAGAATGTTGTGAGTCCAGTCATGCAAGTTTGCTTTTGCAAAAATTTAAATTGCATTATGCCTACCTATCAAGGGTCTGCATTTTTTGTTTGCTAAATAAACAAACCAACGCACACTCTACAGACGAACGCATTTGCTGCAGTGGTGGTGCTGGAGGATGCTGCCTTTGCTGCTGGTGCCCTGCAACAGGTGCTGCAGCAGGCCGGCGACCAAAAGTGACAGGATGCAGAGGGCCCTGCCGGGTTGGCATCGGTTGCACAGGCAGGCTGCTTCATGCCTGCAATCACCATGGTGCACAGGGTGCTGCTGTCAGACTGTACTGTCCTCGTGGTTGTCTACTTTGCGTTCACGGCCAGCAGCTGCAGCCTAGGCCTGCTGATTGGTGAGGCATGAGTAGATTTCTGTATTTGTGATGTGTGCTTGTCTGCAACCCTGTACAAAGAGTCCAGACCAATTTAATTTGTTGTTACTAGGGTTGGCGTAGTATGTTGCAGCACCACCTGTGTGGTTGCCCCGCAGCATGCATTGCAGCAGGGCTGCCATGCGTGCATGCAGGCGCTCAAGGTGGCTGGCGCGTCCAGCACTATGCTCTTCCAAAGCTTGCCCTGTAGGTGAGTAGGAAATACTCGAGTGTGGTATTTGGTGGAATGAACGGAAAACGTGGTGTTGACAGGAAGGTGCTGCTCCTGCCTAAGTGGGAGGGTGTTGGTACTCTGGTTGTGATGCAGAGTTGTTTTGTATTAATATCTTGTCACGAAATATATGTTGCGTGCAATTAAAGCAAATTGATTTGGACAAACTGAACGATCGTCGCGACATGCTACATGCCACCACAAGCAACGTGGTGCGGTGCCCATGGGCACTCGGAAATCACTACACGGCGTTAAGGCAGACAGCGGAGAATTCTTTTGAACGAAGGCATCTCATGGCAACGTCACGCATTGCCAAACCCCAATTATCCTGACCCGGGCACGATTCTCGAGGCAGCCCGCCACACACCTGCTGCTCGGCCAGTGGCCGACGGCCACTGCCAGCATGACCCCAGAGCGTGCCATAGCAGGAAAACAATTGAATCAAAGTGATTTTTTTGGTGCTTCAGTACCGCGGCCTTCCGACACGCCCCACAAAGACCTGACCTTCGTCCCGTAACTGCTGTTTCCGCCGCGTGTGCACGAACGTACAGCGCCGCGCATCGGCGCCCACGGTACGGTTGTGTGTGGAGCATCGTCTGCCTAGACAACTATGATGAATTATGATAGTTGCCCTGGTCAGGCTAAAGGCTCACATTGTACTAGGGTACAAGAGCAGCTTCGTAGAGGGTCCTCTTGTCGCTCGGGGAATACTTAATGTTTGTTACAGCATGTTAATTGCCACTGCGTTATCACTACTAGTCCGTTCAGCCTCACTCCTATGACCCCTCCACTTCCTCCCAGCTACACAGCAACTTTCTGTATTGTCTTCCATCTTCAGAGTCTTGGTCAGGTTCGTCAGCCTTGGTCTTCTAAATCTTGGACCTTCCACCGTTGACAGTACCTGTTGACCTGAATAATGACAATAAGTAATGCCTTGATCCTCTATATGATGTAATAATACGTACTTCTATATGCCACTGTACCAACCAACCCACACTGCTGGTACGAGCCCCTGATTCGCAATCCGAACCTCGTGGGCTCTATATCACCAGATGAGTCGCAGCAGCACCTCCGGTACATATACCCTAACACTGACCCTCATGCATGTCACTACGCACATATGCATTAATATACAAAGACGGACATGCCACAAGGCATGATGCAGCAAATGCAACACCCACATCGCTACAAAAAGCTCAGCACCAGTCCGTATGCCTAGCCACTGATCATATCACTGCTATTGCATGCATGCACTGACACCCGGCCACAACTAGGCGCTAACAACACTCCACATGCTGACCTGGAACCCCCTTACACGCACATTCCATCTTCTTACTTGCAACATGCCCACTATCGTTAAAACCCCACGCTCCCCAAGCCACACTCACCGCCGCCGCCGCTGCAGCATGCTGGCGGACGCAGCGAACAGCTGCTGAGGGCTGGTGTACAGGTACGCACGGAGAGCGTCAGACTTCCGCCCCATGACTTGAATGAGCCTAGTGTGCACAGCCACGTTGGCGGCGTGCGTAGCACCGCCTCAGCGCAGAGAATGCGCCGCATACATGCTAGCAGCAGGAACACCAGCCTGCACCAACGCCTTTTTCAAGCGCGGACTCACCGTGTTTTTTTGCTGAGACGCGACCGGGAAGTTGGAACGATGTGAACACCGGACCCACCGCAGTGGCGCCACCTGCTAGCTGTTGCAACGCCCGCAGCATCACTGCTGGACGGATGCTGCCCTCAAACCCTGAGCCCAGAAACACCCATGCACCAGCGTCCGGATCAGTCTTGGATTTCGGCAAGTACAGCATGACTTCCGCCCCGCTGGTGAACTGCACGTCCTCCCAGTCTAAGCCCACAATCTCCGAGCTACGCAGCAGCCCAGCCCAGCCAACCACAAACATCGCGGCATCCCACACCGCAGCAAACCTGCTGCTGCTGCTGCTGCTGCTGCTGCGGCTGCTGCTGTTGGTGCCGCTCAACACCCCCAAAACATCCACCAAGTCTTCCGCTGACAGCGGCAGCTTTTGCTGCTGGTCACGAACAGCCAGCCTGCGCGCAACCTTCAGCGCCTGCTGAACCTCCTGTGTTTCCAACCCCTCCCCACACTGCCACACCTGCCGTGCCCACCGGCGCAGACTCGCCATGGTGACTGCTATGGTCGACAGCTTATGATTGGCTGCCACCATGCAGGCAATAAACTCCGCCACAGCTGCTGAGTGCGGCTGCATGCTCTTACCCGCTATGTGGCAGTAACGCTGAAACCGCTGCACTCCCGCGTCATATGTCACTTGCAACGAGGGAGCTACGTCAGACGCCATGAAGTACAGCATACCCTGCTGCACTTGCTGCACAAAGTCATGCCACTCGGGGAATACTTAAATGTTTGTTACAGCATGTTACCTCACAACGCCACACAACTAGCGCCGCTGCCTGGCGTCATTTTGCCCGGAAGTATGCCGCCACCCACGTCGTGGCTTCCGGCGCATGCGCATATCTCCCTAGAGGATAGAACCTGCCGTTACCACGCACCTGATCGAACAGATGGTCACCCGTCAGCAGCGGCAGCAGGTCTATCACCATGCTGGCCCCCTGCACCAGCAGCGGCCACCACCACTGCGCCTCCCACTTGGGCGCAATCACTACAGCCGATACCTGCTGCTCCAGCACCAAGTCCACCACTTGACCCACCATCTTCACTGGGGGGGACGCGTAGTTGCGCTGGCCGCCCCAGTGTGCAGTCATGCCATCCACACCCGGTGCCACACCATCTACGCATAGGCTCCAACACGGGAGCCGGCCGCCTCGCTCCAAGTCCGCTTGCGCTGACCCGCCGGTGGCAAACCTGTCCACGTCAAAGCCGCCAAACAAGCGCCACAGCCGTCCATGCACTCCTGTACACTCCCGCATCAAGCATGCAGTCAGTGTCATCATCGTCACGCGACAGCGCATCTGCGCCTGACTTGATGATCACCCCTGCGCCCACATACTCTGATGACAAGTGAATGCCATGCATGGCGCAATACACCACAATGCGCCGCGCGATGACATCCAACCACGCACTGCGCGAGCCCCCATTGCGCAACATCCAGTATGTGGAAATGCTGTCCGTCCTGTGCAGCACGTTGTGGCCCGCGCAAGTGGCGCCAGCTGCCAGCAGCACCCGCCACAGACCCAACAACTCCGTCTCTACCGACCCGGTCGGGACGCATGCTTCCCAGACCCCAGACGCCTGTTGCAGCGCTGGCTCCATGTTGCGCTGCAGTACTTTATGCACCACCCCACCATATCCATGCCCAGAGCCGTCTGTATACAACACCATGGACACCGTGCGCGGCCGCACCCTGAACCCGTTCCAGCGCCTGACGTTCTTGTGCCAAAATGCGCATTCTGCCAGGGCGCCGGTGGACAGCAGCACGGCAGTCCACCCAGCCGCTGCGCGCATCATCAGGCAGCGTGCGCATGCATGCATACAAAGCACGAGTGAACACCGCTATCAGGGGTACCGCTGCACGGAAGAACTGCAGCAGCCCCAGCACACGAGCCAACACGCGCCCACGAATTTGAACACCCTGCGGCGTGCTGGCCACCTCCGCCATCCCATCCCGTGACTCTGTCAGCGGTTGCTCAGGCTCCCCTGCCTGTTTCAGCAGGATCTGTGCAAGGCATCTCTCAACTTGACTATCTTTTTTTCGGCATGCGCACGTGAGGCACCGGCGCCGAGCACAACATAACCCCCAGATACTACACCATCGTTGCCGGCTGCAGCATGCTTTTGTTGGGGCTGATATTCAGACCCAGCATTTGTCTGTCTGCAAGCATCATGTAAATGTGCTTTCAATTGAACAGAAGAGTCGTGGCTGCTCAGTCGCCTCGCTCCGTGCTGGTTGTTGAGCATTGTCAGCAGTGCAATCTGCAGTGTCATGGACAGTGCCCACTAAGCCCCGAGTGACACGCAAACCTCAGCCCAATAGAACAAAAATGTTCATATCAATTATATTTGATCCAAACAATAGCGTTCGAAGCCTTGAATTGCCGTAAAAATAGGGTGGCGCCAGTAGAATACAACTCTCAGTGGGCCGCACTATTATAAGATAGGCGCTATCCGGTGTAATAAGCCTCTTATTAGAGGCTTATTACACCGGATAGCGCCTATCTTAGCAGCTTACCCTCTTACAACCTCACGGGGTAAGAACGGCATACGCACGGCTTCCACCTTATTAGGCTGTTCAGCGCAGAAAAAATCGTCTCTGAAGTTGGTGCAACGCACCCCAGCAGCTCTCCAGCGCTTCACCAGCGCTCTCGTCGGCTTGCTAAAAGCCCTAGGTGCCGTTGACAGCCCAAATGGCATCACCTTCCACCGATACACCACCCCTTGCCACTCAAAGCACAGGAACTTTTTGAACCAGTGAGTAAACGGAAACTGGTGCTAGCCAGCTTTCAGATCCAACGTGAACATCACATCACCTGGGCGCATGAGCCTCGCGGCCGTCTGCACATGCTCCATCTTAAACTTTTGCGCATCCAACCCAACATTAGTGGGCCGGCCGTTCCAGCACAACCTCTTTCCCCCCGATCCTGCACTGCCACCGTCAGCGGCGCTATCACTCGCACTTCCTCAACACCGCCCTGCAAGTGTGTCACCACTTCGGCCGCCCCCACCTGGAGCAAGTCAGCCACAAAGTTGCAGACACAAAGGCTGCATGGTCATCTGTGTTGCGCGCATTACTGCGCCGGGTCGGCGGCACTCGCGTTTGCAAGTTCAGCATGAATTCCGAGTAGCCACCACGCTCTACCAAACCGCGCAGCTCTTGGTTATCACCAACCACTTCCAGCCAAGCTTCCGTCCTGCTAAACCCCTGGCCGGCCTGGAACTCAAGCGCAGGTGGCTGGTACAGCCGTGCCAAGTCAGCATTTGACAGGGCAGTGGCTGGGTACAGATCCGCCCCTCTGCAACCCGCAACATCCAACCCCGTGGGATGTATGCTATGCATGACAGAGGGCAACTCCTCTGCGGACTGCACCTCCCACCATGCAGCAGTGCCCAACGGGTCCGCCTTGCCACTGCTCGCGTTAGCGCAGGCACCCTCTGCCACCCTGTCCCGGGGCTGTATTATGCATAATACGTGGCATATGCCACGTTCCACCACCGAGGCACACGCCGATGCAGCCTTTGGTGGAACTGGCCTAGCGCCTACAGCGACATCACACGTGTATGACACGCACTTAGTGTGGTTGCAAATGTTCCATGGAAGTGCTATCTCCTAGTAATGGTATCACAGGTTGGATGTTACCGGATGTGCGATTATGCTGCAGCACATTACATAAGCATCAACCCTTCTCCCGTTGGTGTGGGGGGAACATTGCAGTAAGGCAGGCATGGGTGCAAGTGTGTTGCCGACACCTATTGCAGCTGGCTTTCAGAG
Organism: Scenedesmus sp. NREL 46B-D3; assembly: GCA_014080715.1. Taxonomy (NCBI): domain Eukaryota; kingdom Viridiplantae; phylum Chlorophyta; class Chlorophyceae; order Sphaeropleales; family Scenedesmaceae; genus Scenedesmus; species Scenedesmus sp. NREL 46B-D3. The sequence continues at coordinate 133,865 of JACERP010000133.1, read as the reverse complement.
CATCTCTGACGCCTCCCGGCATTAACAGCAGTTGGTTACAGGGCGTCTCTGACGCCTGCCGGCGGTGAGAGCAGCTGGTTGCAGGTCGTCTCTGGCGCCTACCGTCATAGACTGCAAATCGGCCAGTGCGTACGCCTGGACTGGCGCAAATGTGTTACGAGAGTAAGACGCAACAGCGCCCCAAGTCTGCCGTGACAAAGGGAGTGACGTGGCATAGGGTCCACGGACCGCAACGGCCCCACATGCAATGCTGCACCATCACCCTGCCAAACACCGCTGCCTAGCCACACTGCACAGCTGCGTCACGCGAGCACCACGCTCCACACAACAACGCAGCACCGGCGCCGCGCGGCGCCAGCCGGTGCTCCCCACTGTTCCAAAACAGTAAGCTAAATTTCATGTGTTATGTGGCAATGTCACATAACACACGCATCAAATCCTGCAGGATTTGTGCAATGTAACACGCAGCCGAGCGACAACCACGCTTTCACTACAGCCTTGTGGGTACACTTATGTGAAAGCTGCATTTGCCGGAAAGGCAGCCAGCCGATGACCCTGTCATGGCTCTGCCCTTTGCTCTCTTTGATTCTGCTCCGTGCAAAAGCGTAGACGCTTGTAAATTTCTTGATTGGCACAGTGTCCTAATTGGTACAATGTCACAGTTGGGCAATGTAAAGTTATGGGAAAAAGTTAGAGTTGGGCCAGGCAAAGGTTTGGCAAGGTGAAGGTTTGGCGAGCAATGCGTGTGATGAGGTGAGCTTGGGAGTGAGCGAGGCGTGCAAGGTGAATCGGTGATTGGCGAGTGCCAAAGTGCAAGCCGCAGCTTTACAAACGGGCCGCCGGCGCGCTGAAACAGCTGCTCAGGCTGGCAGGAGGACGTTGTGTGTGGCTGCTGTTGATTTCAGGCTAGGGCGGTGTTGCAGCACGATCGTGATGGGCAAGTCATTGAACTTGCGTGTGGAGAGGCCATTTGTAGAAGCTCTGGCAGCTGCACATAGTTTACTACTGTGCTGCAGTGCTGCAGACAGGGAAGCTACTTCCGCATAGTATGGGGCCCCCGGGGATGGCACAGTGTGCACTGCATATGATGTGGTCCGTCTTGCATGCTTTGTTGCCTGTGACAAACTGTCGCTTTCACAGCCATTGATAAATCATGATATAGCAGTAACAAGGCTGACAGCCGTGTTGAGAGTGAAAGGGTGTGCTGATGATGCGATCATGCTGCTGTGATGCTGTGGCGTTGTCATGCACCCTGTTGCTGCTGTCAGGTTTCAGGCCCTAGCTGGTCTCAAATTGGCACAACATATGCCATCCATGCCAATAACACGAATGGGACGATCCGATGCCATCATTGGTACTTGCTGAAGCTGTATGAACCAGCAAACATCTTTTTTGGACGCGATCAGATAGACCACTCTGAGTCGGTATGTGGCTCATGTGCATCCCACTCATGTTGATGGGTTTCAGGAGGCCTAGGCCGTACTTGCGTTCAGTGGCAATACCTCGTGGTATTGAACTGCTTTTGCATGTTCGTATGGGTTGTCTGTGTGTACATGAGCGTACTAGTCAATTTGGGGGTCGCAGAGCTAACTCCACTTCAGGATCCTGAATCCGGATGTCCTTGTTGTGGTGCAGAAGTTGAGTCTTTGTCACACTTGATGTTTGATTGCCCTGCTACTTCTGCTCAGAGGGATAGTATGTTTGCTGGGATCAGATCCCTGCCTGGTTGCGCTGTCAAGTTGCGCAGCAATTTGTCCATGGCTGATTCGTCAATCAAGCTGTTGCGTTTTGTATCTGATGATATTTGGGGCAGTTCTGGAAGATGTCGGATGGTGTCGCCGTGTATTGCTGCTTTTCTTGTCAAGTCTTGGGATGTGCGCAATGCATGCAAACATTCTGGAGCAGTGCTCCCTCCTCTTTCCGCCCCGGTGGGGCGCGGGGCCGATGGCGCTGATGCTATGGCTTGAATGGGTAATATGATGATGATGATGATCAGACAGACCACACTCAAACTGGCAGCTGGAATCAAGCTGCAAGCTTCAGGTGCATCCGACCACTGCAGTGGCTACTCATCTATGCCGCAACATGAGCTCATTTCAAGTGCATGTAAGCGCATCTGTGCTGACTGCCTTAGGCGTGAAGAAGCACAGCGCCAGCATGCAGCACACTGCCTGCAGCCGCTTGCACACCGGCTTGTGCAGCTGCCATGCAGCCAGCTAGCACTCCCTGCTGCAGTACCTACTACTGCTACTGTGGTAGCAGCTGCAGGCCCTGCAGCCACTGCACCTGCTGCCTGCTCCTGCCGCCAGCTCTGCCTCACTCAGCCCGCCCAAGTAAGGGCAGCCGGGGTTGTTGCAGCAGTGACGCCGTGGCAGTGCTGCACGCACACCCTCTGCAAACTCCTGCACATCCTGCAGCAGCTGATGCCCAAGCGGCTGGCGTGCCTGCTGCTGCTGCTACTGAGGCTCATGTTTAAGGTTGCAGTCTCCAGCTTGGCGTGCTGCTCAAGTAGCTTGCGCAGCTGAGGGCTGAAGCTGGCTAGAGCTCCTGCCCCATCTTCAGCATGCTCTGCTGCTGCTGCTGCTGCTGCTGCTGCTGCTGCTGCTGCTGCTGCTGCTGCTGCTGCTGCTGCTGCTGCTGCTGCTGCTACTGATATTCGCTGGCCTGACTTGACGAGCCCCTTTACCTGGTCGCCTAAGATCTCGATGCACATGGCAAGGTTGCAGTTGCTAACTTGCATAAACTCCAGAGCTTCTGGAGCTTGGTCATGCCAGCGGCATCAGTCGAGCCTGCCTCAGCGGCTCTTCAGATGTTATTGCTGCTGCTGCTGCCAGGCGCTTGCATCATGACATCGTGACAGGCTGTTGGCGTAGTGCGGGCAATCACCGCAGTCCAGCGGCTGTCCAAAGTGGTCAACCCCCTGTTGGTGCTGCTGCTGCTGCATCTGTCACCGGCATTTGCAGCAGAGGTTGCGCTCGCACAGCCATTGGCACTACCCCTGCTGCAGCTTGCTTGCCGTAGGGCTGCCATGCAGCTGCACCGTACAGTTGCCCTCGTCAAATTGGCCAGTTCGATGTCCAACGTGTGTGGCCCAACCCAGCTGGCCGGTTGCTGACACATCTTGGATGCTGAAAGCAGCAGCCCATGTTAATGCTGCGCTGTAGTATGCCCTGCCGGCCAATTGTAGCCTGTTTCTTCACGCGCTTGCTGCAGTACTGTGCTGCAGCTCCCCAACTGTGAGTATGGCCAGCCAATGTAATGCATCCACGTGCTTTTCGGCTGCACACACCCTCATGAGCACTGCTTCCAGCACTCTGACGCTTTGCTTCAGCTGCTCCACAAGGCAGCAACAAACACGTCTGAGCCATCGTGTCAATCTGCAATTGTAACGCCAGCATCACACAACTTCAGTTAATGCTTGCATGTGACAAGTGGCCACGCTGCAGGAGCTGACATCATATGTTCATCTGCCATCACTGTACAGCTGTATTTTGTGCCTGTTTGCAGGATGGGACGCGACTTCAACTTAGCCCCAGCGGGGCATAACCCCTAGCGGGGAACACCATGTGTCCGCTGAAATCAAATATAACGTATCTGAAAACTGTCTGGTACACCACAGTTTGAAAGGTTGGGTTCACCATCTAATGTTACAGTGTTACAAATGTAATGCAAACCTAATTACCTTAGGAATCTTGCTTAGCTACTACTTTTACCCACCACTGCCTGCAAAATGCCATGTGTGTGTACCATCACCGCCTGCACCGGTGCTCTGTTGCACAAACACAGGGGGGAGGGCTTCTGGTGGGTAATACTGCTTGTTTACAGCACTGCACTGTGCAGCAGCAGCAGCAACAGCAGTACGGAGGTGCCGCAGTGTGGTGCACATGTATGCAACCTTGCTCCCGTAGGCCAGCTTGCTGGCAGCTTGTGTTGCTCTGCTCTGTATTTGACTTGAGACAGAATCTTCAGAACTTATTGAGGCCTCAGATTAGTTGGTTGGATTATTACTCCTTGGTTGTTGTGGGACCCCATGAGCCTTGTTTGGCTCCTTGGTGGGTGGGCCTGTGGCCCTACTTTGGTAATTGGTATTTGGTAATTGGTATTTGGTAATTGGTTTGATTTGTGCTGCAGTTACTTATCACGTTTCAGTCTGCAGACATTTTTGGACTGGACCTACCATGCATGGGTTCAGCGCGGGTGACATCCTGGACTGGAGTACAAGACCAGCGGCAAGCATGGGGTGTAGGTGGCGCCGGCCCACCTCACACTGTGCTTGTCCGCTGAACTTCTGCTTGCTTCAGGTAATTTAGGGGGGTGTTCAAGGGCGTGCGTGCGTAGCCTCTACCTTTGCTTCCTGGACGTGGACGGGCTGGCGCCCCAGAAGCGGCTCCCTTGGCCTCAACTTGCTTCATGTTCATCAGTACAGCCATGGCGCAGTACAATGGGTGGAGCCAGCTTTGCTTACATGCGCAGCCTCGCATGCAGAGGTGGGGAGACACTGCTGGCTTGCTTGCTTTTTTTCTGCTGTGTAAAAGTGCTGCTTCTTTTGACAGCAGGGGAAACCAGCAGGGCAGCAGGGCATTGGTGAAAGCCACAGTACTGGCAGCCCTGTGCGCCTCTTGAACATGGTGTACATTGAATCAGACTGTAATGTTTGCTCCAGTCATGAGCTGCAAGCCTGCACATGTCATACAACAGCTGCGTGTTCGTATGGGTTGTCTGTGTGTACATGAGCGTATTAGTCAGTTTGGGGTTGCAGAGCTAACTCCACTTCAGGATGTCCTTGTTGTGGTGCAGAAGTTGAGTCTTTGTCACACTTGATGTTTGATTACCCTGCTACTTCTGCTCAGTGGGATAGTATGTTTGCTGAGATCAGATCCTTGCCTGGTTAATATGGGTAATATGATGATGATGATGATGATCCTTGCCTGATTGAGCTGGAAAAAAAAAGTTGCGCAGCGTTTTGTCTATGGCTGATTTGGTGTTGCGTTTTGTATCTGATGATCATCATCATCATCATCATCATCATAATACCCATTTTGTATGTGATGATATCTGGGGCAGTTCTGGAAGATGTCGGATGGTGTCACCGTGTATTGCTGCTTTTCTTGTCAAGTCTTGGTATGTGCACAATGCTTGCAAACATTCTGGAGCAGTGCTCCCTCCTCTTTCTGCTCCGGTGGGGCGCGGGGCCGATGGCGCTGATGCTATGGCTGATTGAATGGGTAATATGATGATGATGATGATGAGCTGGCAACCAGGACCAGCTGTCAGAAGAAGCGGGCTTGTCAGGGGGCAGGGCGCCAGGGACCCAAGGTAACCATGTGTAAAGATGTAATAACTTGCAGCTGCTGGATCTCGGGCAATGTGGGCGATGCGCTCGCGCTGCTCTGATCACAACATCACCGGCCTTGGTCTGCAGGTGCATCTGTTCAACTCACTCCCCCATCTTGGGCTACTGCTCTGAAGTGTGGGGCCCTGCCCTGCTACATGGCTGCGGCAGTGGGCCGCTGGGTGTTGGCAAGGCTCTCAGCAATGACATGCAGGTGGTGCAATTGATGTTCTTGCGCATGCTGGCTGGTCGTGTGCGCAAATCAGCATGCAGGCAGCTTCTATTCTGTGAGTATGGCTGCCGACCATTAGTCAGTGGATGGTTCACAGCTTGCTGGGACCTGTGGCACCGAGTGGTTGCACGGCCCCCCAATGACTGATTGTTTCTTGCTGTGCAGGAGAACAGGGATTTGAGTTTGAGGGCCTACACCAGCAGTGTTGAGCAGGGCAGGCAGAGGTCGCTGTGGTTTTGGCAGTTTCGGGCTTTTGTGCGTACGCTACACACCCATACGGGAACGCTAGCAGACATTCCTGACTCAATGGTTGGCTTGCATTGCCTTGATGCCTCTGATTTGAGCAATGTACAAAGTGCTTTCCAAGCATGGTTGTACCAGCAGTGGCAGGACTTGCCAGCCAACCCCAGAGTTGCTGGGTCTGATACTGTCATGCACTCTACCTATGAGAACTGGTTTGCGTGCTCCCCTTTTGATGAGCTTGATTTGACGAAACCATTGAGTTGGTGCCCAGATTATGTGCACAACACAGCTGGCTTAAACAAGATGCACCTGTCATCTTTGATGCGTTTTCGTCTGGGTGCGCATGAGTTGCGTGTGGCTACTGGTCGGTGGGAGAGGGCTGATAACTCTATGCTACCCAGGCCAAAGCGACTGTGCTCTCGATGCGATGCTGGCCAAGTTGAGGATGAGTTTCACTTTGTGTTTGAATGTGACGCATATCAAGTTGTTCGCGATCGCTTCTGGCGGCTGTTTGTTGATTTTGGAGGGTGGCAGAGCCCAGCTGTGAGCCCTCTTGGACGGTGTCTGGCTGACTTTATGTAGCAGAGGCAGAGTAGTTTTGCTGCTTTTATCTACTATTGTCTCCTGGTTAGAAATGATCCGGCTATGGCGCTTGCTGTGCTCCCAAGTGACACTAGTGCCTCAGAGACAGAATCCTCAGAACTTGTTGAGGCCTCGGATTAGTTGGTTGGATTGGTACTCCTTGGCTGTTGTGGGACCCCATGAGCCTTGTTTGGCTCCTTAGTGGGTGGGCCTGTGGCCCTACTCTGGTATTTGGTATTTGGTGATAAATTGGGGGTAAACCATAACCTAGCGACATTAAATCTGATCCTACGGGCTAGACTAGGATGTATTTCAAGGAAAAAAGTCCATCAGCTTTGCTTCTTTCCTTACAACCACAGGACAGCTATATTAATCCCAGTTTCAACTGGACTGGTTCAAACAGCACGCCAGGAACATGTCAGTTGCTGGCTTAGCAGTATGAACACGCCAGTGCAGGCAATTTGCTTCTTGATAAAGAAAAAACAAGATCAGAACATTTGCAACTGCTCGACACTCAAAAATTGCTGCTGCTGCTGCTGCTGCTTCATACCAAATACCAAATACCAAAGTAGCGCACAGGCCCACCCACTAAAGCCAAACAAGGCTCATGGGGTCCCACAACAGCCAAGGAGTACCAATCCAACAACTAATCCGAGGCCTCAACAAGTTCTGAGATTCTGTCTCTGAGGCGCTAGTGTCACTTGGGAGCACAGCAAGCGCCATAGCCGGATCATTTCTAACCAAAGACAATAGTAGATGAAAGCAACAACACTACTCTGCCTCTGCTGCATAAAGTCAGGTGCAGACACCGTCGAAGAGGGCTCACAGCAGCAGCTGGGCTCTGCCACCCTCCAAATTAGCAAATAGCCATGACCAACATACGTCCATAGTTTCAACCTAAATTTGCTCCCACTTGCTGTGCACGCGTCAATCCAGCAGTCTTTGTTATACCGCCCTGCACACAGGCACGGTCTGCCCTGCCCGCACCAGTCCTGTGCAGTACCTGCACACCGGCATGCCATTCCACTGATCAGATTCATGAATGGGCTTGCTATCCACGTTGGTGCTCGCGCCCTGTACACGAGTGCCATAGCATGCATCATCATGCGTCCGTTCATGAGGAAGATGTCTCATGCATGCATGCAGAAGAAACCTCCAGCGCAGCCGGGCAAGCCCTAACGCAATGCAGCGCTGCAGCCGTGCTAGCACGTATCTGCATCACCACGGCGCGCCAAAGCACGCTAAGGGATGGCTGAGCATGCAGCGCTGCAGCCAAACAGCCAGAAAGGAGATGTCCAACTGTCTGTAACATGATCTTGTGGACTGCACCTCACACTAGCTGCAATCGCCAAACAACAGCTAGAGTGCTGCTAGTGTTGGTGTTGCACAAAAAAATACATGCGTTGCTGCTAGGGTGCGCTGGGGATCTACACCGCCAGCCCTTGGACTAATATCCAAATCTAAGGTGTAAGCACGCCTAGCACAAAAGAATGCCTGCCTCAAGTGCTGATCCCGCCACTTCCATGAGATGTGGCATGCCGTCACCGGCATGCAGACAGCAGCCACACATCCAAGCAGTGCAGCATGTGGAAAGGCAGCGTTGACACTCGACATATTAGGGAAAGCAGAAGGTTGAGTGGTGGCCACCAGCAGAGAGTGGAGCTTGACATGCAGGGTCGCCATGCTCATGCAATGCACTACAACATACACAATACACCAGCGCGGCCCCACAAGCACGTCTCAGCTGCGCTCACTTGGCAGCAGGCAGCCTCCCAGCTTAGCTGATGGTTCACCATGTTGAGTTCAGTGCAATGGATGGCTGTGACACCCAACCGACACACCGCTGCAAGGCGCAGGCGGCGCCACCAACAGCAGCGACGCGCTGGCAGCGCGACCGCAGCCCCTGCAGCAGCAGCGCGCCAGCACACAAGCGTCTGCTGGCGTGTGCTGCAAGTGCAACAAATCGAATCAGTTCTTCTGCAACACCTTCGAGATATTGCCGAGTTGTAGCAGACGAGATGAGGCGGGTGCGGCCGGGGCGCGCGTGCAGGCTCAGCAGCACGTGCGCGCCCCGCCCAAGGCGGCAATGTGCCCCCTGCGAATCCAATGCACATGCACAGCTCAGCTCCAGGGGTGTGCGGTGCCATACACCATGCGCGACCAACATGCCTGCCATGCGCATGCCATGCACTCTGGTGATGTGCGTGCGCTGTGGTGGTGCTCAGACGGGGTCCGCAGCGTCCACTGCTGCTGCAGCAGTGTCCGCAGCGCCAGCCGCGTCAACACTGCTACTGTGATCATTCTGCAGCTCAACATCGTCCTCATATCATTTAGCAGCAGCTGACACCGCATCCGTGCTTGCTGCCGCGTCCGCTGCTGGCAGCGCCAGCCCTGCAGCACCACCAGCTGCAGCCGCCGCTGCTGCTGCTACGTGTTGTGGCGGGCCGAGCAGCGCCAGCTCCACATCACCACCAGCAGCAGTAGCTGCTGGTGCTGGCAGTTGTGCAGCTTCAGGCAGCGCCAACTCCACATCACCACCAGCTGCACCAGCTGCTGCCAAGACAGGTTTTGCAGCAAGGACCGGCACTGCCAGCTGCAGGTGCTGCGGGAGCCCCTTCAGTCCCCTGCGCCAGCTGCCGTCGCCACCCGACGGCGTCAGGCTGCTGCTGCTGCACCCGACCCATCCTGCTGCTGCTGCTGCTGCTGCTGCCGCCACCGCTGCCACCGCTGCCACCGCTGGCGCCAGGTGCCGGGCGTGGCGTCGCCAGCTGCGCCGCAGCGCCTCGCAGCGTCGCGCTCGCTGCGCGCCTCGTGCGCGAACGCGAGTGCGGGCAGGTGCAGGCCTGCCGCACGCTCGCCGCTGCTGTACTCGTTGATGTAGTAGCGCTCCTCTGACATGCCCGGCTGCTTCGCACAGAACATGCCACCCCACCTGTAGCAGCAGCAGCAATGCGTGGCAGTTGTCAGAGTTTTGTCAGCTTTCAACATTCTGTGCATGGCACCAAGTGGGCACGCAGGCGTGGCTGGTGCACCCGCAGCCCGGCCACCCCACCCGCAAGCCAGCAGCACTGCATTGCGCACACCTCAGCAAGGATGGCATGCTGGGAGCAGGCTGCAGCCCCTGAGGTCAGTGCTGTTGCTGCGGCCAAGCAGTTGTGAGTGGTCCGTGTGCTGCGTGCATGCAACAGGCCTGTCTTGCTGGACGCAGAGGGCCTGCACCGGCACACACACTGCCTGGGCTGGCAGGCTCACGCCCCACTCACATGGGCCAGTACAGCAGGCTGGTGGATGCTGAGAGGCAGAGGACGCAGGTGCCCATCCAGTAGAAGCCCTTGTAGAAGGTGAAGTCAAAGTGGGAGAAGAACGCAGCCTGGGGTCAGGGGTTGTGACAGCAGCAGCAGCAGCAGCAGCAGCAGCAGCAGCAGCAGCAGCGGCAGCAGCAGCAGGACATGCGACATTGGTGTGCAGGACTGCAAGAGAGCAACAGAAGCCTTGCAGAGCTGGACGTCATGGGCATGGACCAACGTAGCAGGGGACGTATCCTGCTTGGGCCCTGCAAGTCGCGCCGCGTCCAGCCAGGCAGGGAATCAGCAGGCAAGCTACTGCCACCAACGTACACGTGCTGAGCGGAGCTGCTGTGTGCGCTGCGTGATGCAGCAACACCAGTCCGCAGCTGATCAAGCCAGCCAGCCAGCTGCATGCTGCAATAGTGAGCTGCCACCCCACCAGCAGGGACGCCACTGACCCCCAGTAGCATGGTTGATGCCAGCAGCTGCCACCCGCCAGCTTCACCGGCCTGCAGCCGCAGCCGCAGCCGCAGCCGCAGCAGCCTCACCTGAGAAACTGCTGAGCCCAGGCTGCCGGCTGCTGACACGATGCCCGTGACTGTTCCTGTGGAGCGCTTGCTGACGAAAGGTACAATGCCAAAGACGGCGCCACACCCCATCTGGCAGCAGAAGGAGAACACAATCAAGATGCCAACCTGGGACAGCGCAGCAGCAGCCAGCAGCAGCAGCAGCAGTGCTCAGAAGATTGCACACGACTGGTGTGCACCCCGCAAGCAGGTGTGGTGCCAGAAAGTTTCCCAAAATCGGGGAGGCGTCGCCCCTGCCCACCGGTCACTGCCAAGCACGGCATGCTGCACACCGCCTGTTGCCAGCTGCCTGGACGTAGGCCGACCACACGCAAAGCACGGTGTTCACAAGGAGCCGTGAGCAGCCCTGAGCCATGTTGCAGCTGTGCAGTGCACTCACCGTAGCCGGCAGGGAGTCGTGCACGACGCCCACCAGCAGGCAGAACACGCCCTCCAGCAGCAGCACCAGCTGCAGCACCCACAGCCGGCCCCGCATGCCCCGCAACCCGGCCGCCATGTCGCTGGCGGCGCCGCCCAGGAAGCGGCTGGCCACGTTCATCAAGCCCAGGCCGCCAGCTGCAGTGACCGGGCACAGCAGCACAGCACGAGCGTGAGCACGCGGGCAGATGTGGCACAGCCGAGACAGGAGATCCACAGGCAAGCAGCACTTGGGGTGTGTAGTGTCACTGCTCCGCACCGTCCTGCATCCCTGCAGGACCCCCCTGCAGGCAGCTGCTGGTGCCGCACGCCCTGCTGCAAGCTGCCGGCCGCTGAGGTTGCGCGGCTTGCTGCACGGTTGCTGTGCGGCTGGGTGCAGCAGGGCGCAGCTCGCGCGCCGCCATGCTGCACGGCATCAACATGCATGCATGCATGCCTGTGCCAGGGTGTGACAAGTGCAGGCAGCTTTTTGTTTGCGCAGCCGCAACGCACCCAGGAAGCCCGACGCGGTCAGTGACAGCCCGAAGTGGTTGAACAGGTACAGCGCGATCACGTTGTGGGTGGTCAGCTCCACGCCGAAGCACAGCGCGTAGGACAACCCCAGCACGTACGCGCGGTAGTTGAGCAGCACACCGCGCCAGCTCGAGACGGGGTTGGTGCGCCGGAAGTGGCTGCGGTCGCGGCTGCGGCGGCGCACCGGGCAGTGACATGAGTGCAGGTGGTGCGGCACTGGCACCCGTTGCTGCCAAGCCAACCCGCAGCAGGATGGCACAGTGACGCTGAAAAGAACAGCAGGGCGCCGCTGCAGCATGCACAAGCTGCACGCAACCAATGGCCCCTGCTAGGCAGGTGGCAGTGCAGTCTGTGCCAGCACAGCACACACTGCGGGTGCTGCAGCGCACCTGAGCTGCGGGAAGGACCCCAGGGGCGAGTCGTCGGAGGCGGCCAGCACCAGCACGCCCACCAGCAGCTGCAGCGCGCCGGGCACAAACAGCGCGATGCGCCACGCGACGTCCGGCGGCAGGGCGCGCGCAAACCCTCAAACAGCAGCGGCGTCAGCAGGATCGCGGCACCGGCTCCCGTGTTGCCCCACCCTGTGGCGGCAGGACACACACTGGCGGGTGACGCATGCAGACTCTATGTGCGGCCACGACCGTTGCTGTTTCACATGTTGTCCTGCCAAAGCCTGCTCGACAGACGGAAACAGACAAAGAATGCAGCTGGATGCTTGCGCAACAAGCGACCACACAGCTGCAACTGAGCCAGGCCAGCAGTTGCAGCACCAGCGCCCACAGACGCCCACACCTGCTGACAGCGCGTTGGCGCGCCCCACCAGCTTGACGTTGAACATGCAGGTGGTCCATGCCTGGTTGACCACAAACATGCTGAGGCCCAGCCCCACCATGCAGCGCATCGCCACGTAGCCGGCCGCGTCGTGCACCAGCGCCATGCCAAACGCAAAGGGGGCCGTGGCCAGCAGCATGGTGGCGGCCCCAGCCCTGCACATGGCGCCGCAGCAGGGCAGCAACAGGTGCCGGCATCAGTGTGCAGCGCATGCAGTGCTGAGCTGGCGCGCAGCTGCTGTGGAACCGCCCCACATCTTGCCAGCAGCCCTTGCTGCCCCATGCCCTAGTCGCTCCTCTCGTCGTGCATGAAGATCTTCCCAGCAGCGTTATCATGCTACTTCGGGCTTGTACTGCAACAGGCCCGTCAAAGACGGCTGATGGCAAGAAACGCACCGCAGCAGATGCAGTGTGGCTGCTGCTGCGCTGCAGCGCAGCATGCTGCCTGGCCTGCCAGCACGCCTCGTGTCGCATCTAATGCCACAGGTCTAGCCCCCGCCTGCCAGCACCACGCACATGAAACTTACACAGCTGATGCTCGAGGACGAAACATGCACAGCTGCACAGCCGTGCTCAGCCGCCTCCGCTGGTGCCGCAGTTTGATGCCGGCCGCTGCATGCGCCTCACCTCGGGCCAAACATGTCGGTGAAGGTGCCCATCACCAGCCGCGAGCCGATGGCGCCGCACACCGAGGCGATGCCGCCGTTGGCGATGTCCGTGGCGGTCAGCTCCAGGCTGTCTCGCAGCACCGGCAGCAGCGCGGCCGGCGCAAACGTGGTGGCAAATGTGACGAAGAACGCGGCCCAGCTCACGTGGAACGCGCGCATGTGGGGCCGCGCAAAAGAGCACAGGTCCAGCCTGCAGGCCTTGCACTCCGCATCCACTGGCAGGGCAAAGTGCGGCATGGGGGCGCCAGCCGGCATCGGCCCCGGCGCGGCTGCACCTGCTGCCGCCCCACTGGCAGCTGTCGGCCTGCTGCCGATCATCCGGGCGAGCAGACTGCCTGCTGCTGGGTGGTTTGGGTTGGTACTGCGGTTCGTGCTAGCCGTGGGCGCGAGGCGGCCACATCCTGTGTGGGGAAGACTTTCTTGCCGGCGCAGGCGTACACTGCGGCGACAGAAGGGTGGGGTGCTGCAGCAGTTGCTGCAGCAGTAGCGCCGGGCGTGCTGCTACAGACGCTGTCAAGCAGCGCAATGAGCTTGATCTGTGGCAGTGCTGCTTCTGCTTGACACGGCAATCACATGCAAGGCCTACAGTCATGCAAGCGACACAGCAACTAGTTCATTTATGCCCTTTGAGGGACGTCCCACTGCAGCAGGTGTGCCTGCCATGTGCTGCACATGTAACTCACCTGCTGCTATTTGCTGCCCGGTTTCAGGCATAGACTGTCAGTGTTGTTCAGCCATCGTTGCGCCGGGTGAATGTAGCTAAGAACCGCAACCTGACCTCTGATACTGTTCAGGAACCAGCTGTTGTAGAACACCCAGTGCTGAACCTGACGTTGTGCGTTTAGCAGAAGCTATTGCTTCAATAGTGGTAGTTCAAACCACATGCGCATTGCAGACAACAAAGCAAGAACAAAACCTGTCGGGTCGGCTTTGATGTTCAGAAACACAGCCGGCGCGGCACTTTGGCTTTGATTTTTCAGTCATGTGTGCGGCGGGCATCAATATTGCAGGGCTGCACTTGGACCTGGCCGGAGGGGCCCACGGCATAACATGTACAGGTGGACGCAGCAGGCAACCTTGGTGCACTGCAGGTGGCAGGTGACTGGTCCTGAACGGAGCATTGTGGTGAGGGAGCGAACTAAGACATGTCACACAACAGAACACCTTGTCGGTGCTGTGCTGAGCATTCAGCACCCATGTCTCGTCATGCCTCTGCAAATGGCCATTTCTGCCATGGCACTCACTCAATCAATCAATCAATTACACGTTTTTCTAGCAAGAGTGAAAACCCAAAAATAGGGGAGCCGCTCCCAGACCACCTTCAGTGGTTCCCAACCGGTGGGCGCAGACCCACAAAGATACGGCCAAACTTTGAACGCAAGAGCGCTCGCTTGACAGATCTCTTATGCAATGATCATACCCAAACCCTAATCACTGATGGCCCTGAGCTGGACCACAGCGTCAGTGCACTCCCGCGTGCGATGAATTCTCCCACAAGGGCACTGCCAGCCCACACCAGCAATCATAAACGGCTCACTAGAAACCGGATACATCTGCTGTAGGCGCTGCTGTCTCATGAGTGACTGCTGCTGCCTGTAGTGGGAGGAGGAACGGGAGAACCGCATGGGAGCCCCCACGGCCTGAGGGTGTGGAACCCTGTAGACCATAGACCGCCATGCGCCCCTCATAAGACAGTAACCACGCAGGTCATCCATCTGATGAGGGCCATGGCACTACCTGGTATGAAATTAGACCAATATAGCTGGTTAACAGCAGTGGTAGCGCTGCTCAATGTCATTGACAGAGCAGGTGTGTGCAAATGTATGTGTTAGGGCGTGGCTTTCTGAATTCCAGCACGGCCCTGGAGGTCATGATGGGTTCATCGGCTGTTGCACAGGTCACGAGTTTATTGCATGATTGCACAAGTGAAGAAAGCAGCACTCTAACGCAGCAGCAAAAGGCAAGCAAGCAATTGCACAAGTACGTGATTCTTGCGGGTGGAGAAGAATCCCGTTTCTTTCCCACCGTCCCTCCAGGAGGTTGCTTAAGCTCTCCACCTGGGGGGAGGAGGCAGCGTTGTTGGGCACTGCAGGGCTTGTTGCCTCTGCTGTGCAGTGTGGGTGTGTGCCCCTGCAACATGCGTGCAGTGCTGCAGCAGCCTAGGGCTGCTGGAGTACTGCCCATGCGCAACTTCCCCCCAAGTTGTTGCATGGAGGCAGATGCAGCAGTGTGTTGGTTGCTCGGCTACTTGGGTATGTTATGATGTCATTGGGTACGCTGGTCAGTATTAAGGGCAATATATGTGAGGCTTTAGAAGTGGTGATAACGCACAGCAGGTTCAATGTTGTTCGAGCATGTTTGAGGGCACTGGCAGGTTGGCAGCGTCGAGGTAGCTGCATACGTAGTGTGTTTTGCGAGCTGTCTCAGTGAGTAAAACTTTACAAACACCAATAACGCATCACCAGATTGTATGTGGTTGGGCGGAATGCCGAAGATCTGCTCAAATAAGAGGTTGCAACAGCATCATCTGCTTACTTCTACGTTGTGAGACTTTTGCAGTGCGGGTTGCCACCCGTGCCCCTGTGTGCGACGGTGACTTCGTTGACTGGTAAGTGAAGGGACCTCATTACGAAGCGCGGTCTTGTCTCTTCCGGTCAGAATATAACATTCGTTTACTTTATTACGCTTGTTGGCCTGCTGTTGCCCCGCACATCCTACCACGGTCCATGTGCCCCTTGCAGGACAGTTTATGACATATTACGGCATGAGGTGGAGCCGGTTTGTGGTGGCCGGGCAGTGCAAGTGGTTCTGTCACTCGTGCTGTTTACGTTTGCAAAGACAATTATGCACAGCAGCCTAGGAGGCAGTCGATTTTTACCTCGTTCTGCTGCGCCCATTGTAATTAGCCCTGTAAGCGGTTGTATTCGTTTTATTGCCGCTTAATTAATCTCTGGTTGCCTAGCAAGCCTTTGCCGAAAGCTTTTGGCAGCAACCTGCAGACAGCAGTGCAGTCGTGTGTTGAGCAGCACCAGGCAGACCTGAACAACCAAGGACTGCACAATCAGTTGCGTATGCTTGGTGGAGCTTGGGCCTCAGCATAAGGTGCGCTTCTGCGTGCAGCGGAGGGCTACCGTGACTGACTCGCGCCCTTGGCTGGGCTGTTGTGGTTAAGCATGCACCGCAGAGCGCAATCTTGTCAGATCTACACGCAGTAGATGCGTAGATAGCCAATCCGAAGTCCTGTTCGCATCCCAAGCGGGTCTGCTGAAGGGGCACATACGCCTTTGCCCGCAGGGACGCTTCCTCTGTTGTGGGTCAATGTGGAAGGGCCTCAAAAAGGCCCTGGGCAAGCCGGGGAAGTCGAAGAAATGCGGCAGCAGCTTGGATCGGTTCGGCGTCGATGCCAGCCACCGCTCCACGTCCTCTGCGGCGCCCAGCAGTGTGCTGTTCCCGCTCGACCTGGCGGATGCCGAAGCACTAACAGCGTGGTCCGAGCAGAACATTGACCACGAGCAGCAGCTGCCGTCTCTGGGACGGCGGGCAGGTACAGCAGCAGCAGGGCCAGACCCCCTGACAGCCTCTCAGTTGCAACAGCAGCTGCAGCAGCAGCTGGTGGTGCAGCAGCTTGTGCAGCGAACAGATGACTACTCTGCCGGCAAGCGCCAGGCAGCTGCGCTGCAGAAGCGTATTGACAATCAGATGCTAAACCCGTCGACTTGCCTGTACCAGATCAGCTCGCTGCTGTCGCTGTCAACATTGTTTGAGCACAAGGTGTGGATATGGTGGCTGCGGTGGTGGTGTCGCAGGCTGATTTGGGGCTTGCTGTTTGCTGTTTGCTGAATACTGGATGATGTGGTGGCGCACAGAACATTGTGTTTAGCAGCGTTTCAGCGGTGCAATTTGTCTCTGCTGTTCAGTGCTGTTGTTCAGTCCTGCACTTGCCTGCATCGGCAGCAGCACTGAACTGACAGAGGCTTGTGAATCGTCTCTCCCCAACTTACCCTGTATTTTGCTGTCCTGCAGTTGCAACGTGATGCCATGACAGCGTTGCAGCAAATGCCAGGGCCCCTGGTAGCTGGTGCAGCAGCAGACGCAGCAGCAGCTGAGCAGCACCACTTGCAGATGCAGAAGCAGCAGCAGCATGCCTTTGGCGCTAGCCCACAGCAACAGCAGCTGCTGCAGCTGCGGTGCGAGCCTAGGGACAGCACATGTAGCAGTGTCAGCAGCAGCTGCTGTGGCAGCGTGGCCCGTACAGCCAGTGCGACAGCTGCCAGCACCGCACATGTGGCGCTGCAGCTGGCGCGCTGGGGTTACCGCGTGATTGTGCGCAAGGTGCTGCACAGCAAGGCGTACTGGACCAAGTCGATGGACAACACGTTCATTGTGGCGCTCGACACCAGCAGCGGCAGCCACGTGGAGTACGTCGTGGACCCACACTTCAGGGAGACCTTCAACGTGGGCGTGATGAGCAGCAACTACAGGTGGGCGCGCTGAGCAGGGGGTTGGCCGCTGCCACACCTGGAGCACGACCGAGTGGCTGGTGCTGCAGCGCCATTACAGGGCAGGGACGGGTAGTGTTGGTCTCGGCATTTGCGGCAGCAACAGCAGCAGGTTTCTTGCGCAACAGTCGGGCTGCTGTCTGTTGTGCAGGTGCTGCGCAGCAGCAGCAGCAGCGTGTGCGGGACAGGTGATGGCGTGTCGCCTGGCAGTGATCCACCACTGTTGGTGCAGCAGCTGGCGGACACTCACCCTGTTGTGTGGCCTGTCGTGGTGCCTGTTGCTACGCCTCCGTACTGTCTGCTGCCCCCTTGTTCATCTGCTGTGCTTGCATCCCTGCCTGTGTGCTTCTGCTGCAGTGCTGTGTGGCACAGCCTGCCGCAGGTGTTTGTGGGCATGCCCTGCCAGCTGCAGCCTGTGGTGCAGCTGCTGTGTGAGGAGGTGGAGCTGTCGTTCCTGGAGGCGGGCCGGCCGTGTCCTCCGTGGCGTGAGTGGGCAGCAACCATCAACCGCTGGATGTCGGACCAGTACGTGGACATCATCGTGCCAGAGCCCACAGCCACAGACGATGAGGTCGTCGAGTTCATCACGCGCTGCTGCCAGTTCAACGGAGCAGCAGCAGGCTCTGGCAGCGTGGCCGGCAACAGCGGCGCGAGCGCCAGCACGACCAGCACGTGCAGCCCCGTGAACCTGAACCAGCAGCGCTTGCAGGACAAGA
The DNA here is from genome assembly GCA_014080715.1 of Scenedesmus sp. NREL 46B-D3. NCBI lineage: Eukaryota > Viridiplantae > Chlorophyta > Chlorophyceae > Sphaeropleales > Scenedesmaceae > Scenedesmus > Scenedesmus sp. NREL 46B-D3. The sequence goes on along the minus strand of JACERP010000133.1, from coordinate 115,959 downwards.
TGCATGTCAGCAGCGTGCTGAGCAGCGCCAGCACCAGCAGCAGGCGCTGCGTGCCTGAGCCACTGCACAAGCAGCTGGGGTTCTCTGCTGTTGCAGAGGATGAGGGTGCATCGCAGCTGCTGCCAGCTACGCTAAGGGATGCATCGTTCACGTCGGCAACATCCGGAGCATCGGCAGACTCCCTGCAGATGTTGAGCGGGGCTCGGTCTGCAACCCAGGCGACAGAAGCAGCAGCCGGCAAGCCATCAGTTATTGCGGCATGCTCCCTCAGCATTCCATCCGCTGACATCCTCAGCAGCAGCGCAGACAGCGGCAGCGTGCCGGAGTGCGGGTGCTTTGAGGTGCCAGCAGCGCTGCCGCCTGCAGCCCAGCAGCAGCAGCAGGGGCCAGCATCCTCGGCAAGCGGGCCTGCGTCTGACAGTGTCAGCAGCAGCAGCAGCAGAAATGGTGGCTCAGCAGGGGACCACAAAGTGGCTGGTCAGCTGGGAGCAGGCCGCAGCAAGAGCCTGTTGACTGCCCACATGCAGCTCAAGGCGCAGTTGCAGGAGCAGCAGCAACAGCAGCGCATGCTGTTCCCTGCAACCAGCGCAGGGCAGCAGCACGCGCAGGCCGCGCCTCAGCTTCAGCAGCAGGTAACAACAGCAACTCTGCTGCAGCAGGCTCAGCAGCAGGCGGGGCCACAGCAGCAGCTGCTGCTGCAGCAATTGCAGCTGCAGCACCAGCAGATGCTGGCGCAGCACATGGCGATGCAGCAGCTCCAGCAACAGCAGCAGCAGGGAGTGCACCCGCAGCTAGCAGTGCTGCAGCAGAGTTGCAGCCAAACCACACACCAGCACCTGCCTGGCCTACAGCCATTTCAGCAGCAGCTGATGCAGCAGCCGCCAATGCAGCAGCAGCAGCGCGTGGGTCCTTCGCTACCACTGGTGCACACTGTGCGCCCTTGCGGCGGCGCTGTCGCAGCACCAGCAGTTGTGTCCCAGCTAGTGCTTCAGCAGCAATTGCTGCAGCAGCCGCCGCAGATGCAGCAGCAGTTGCATGCAGTGCAGGCGTCTGCGCAGCAGCAGCAGCCGCGGTTGATGCGCCTGATCCAGCGCAAGTGAACACAGCCACCTGTGCCGTAAGCAGTAATGAGCTATTTTTGATCAGTCTGTATCATGTATGTGGCGGCAGCCGCTGGGCCCTGTGCCTGTGCTGCTTCTTCTGCTCTCTGCTTTGGAGGTGCTTGTGTTGCCGAGGGCTGCCAGCAGGCAGTGTTCAAAAGGCTTGCTGCTGTTCTCGCTTTGACTGGGTGCTTCTTGTATGCCTGCTGTAATATGTATGCGTCTGCTTTTTGTTGCTTGGGGCCTTTGGTGCACCTTGGCCACCTCGTGTTGTCTGTGTACACGCTGGGCAGCTGTACAAACCTGTATTCCAGGCACGCTGTTGTTGATCGTTCTGTTTGGGTCTGTTGGTACTGGCGTGTCGTCACAGGACTGTGCCCACGTGTGGCGCTTGACCTGTGCTCTGACGCAGTACGCAGCGCTGCCTGCTGCTGCAGGTTGTGTCTGCGTGGAGCGCTTGCCATGTACAGCCTGCTGTCAGGGTGCAGTCGCAGGCAGCTATTTACACTGTGTTATGTGTGTGGTGAGCGTGTGGCAGTGCCCTGTGCTTTTGTCGCGAGTAGCGTGCAGGAACATCCTGCGTTTGGGTCGGGTCGGTTGCCCTGTGGTGAAGCCGCAGCGTTGCACAGGGACTGGTGTAGGTGCAAGTGCTGATTTTGGAAGTGTGTGCTGTGTTGGTGTCTTTGGCAGGTGACGGCTTTGCTGCGATACATGGCACGAGGCACGGTTGTCGTGTCCTGGGCCTTTCTTGCATGTTGCTCGTGCCTCTCCCCCAGCTGCAGCCGCACCTTGCTACCCTGCAGGGCTTGCGGCTGTGCTGCAGTGCCGCTGCTGCCAGCCGGGCATGTTTGGGCTGTTGGGGGAGGGCTGGCAGGGGCAGTGTGGGCCACGTGCCTGCGGAGCGTGTGGCGGGAGCCTGCCTGTGCGCATGCTGCTGCGCTGACTGAAGTGAAGCTACTGGCTTTCTGCTGCCGCATGCACAGCCTGGGACCCGGGCTGCGGCGTGTGCATTAGAAATCAAACCTGGCGGCGGCGTTGTGCAGGATATGCCTAGCAGCTCAACTCTGGATGGCGGATCTCTCTATGCATAAGCGAGCCAGGGGTAGTCTGCGGCCCTGGCTGGACCCTGCACCGTAGCTTTGTGCGGGGCCTTCATGTACTGGATCGAATCAACAACACATAAGCGGGCGTGCGGCATGCGCCTGTGGCGATTTTGCTTCATTTCTGCCGATCTTGTTTGCAGCTGCGTAATGGCAACAGCATTGCATAACATCGCTGCCACAGCTGGCTGCGCAGCCGACAGCATGCTGCGCCTGGGCCGGCTCCTGTGTGGTCGGCTGCCCAGGGTGTGCCCTGCTGAGGGTCCTCTTTCTAGGCCGATTGACTGGCTGGCCAGTGCAATTTCATACAACAGCAAGCAGCAGCGCAGCGCGTATTGCTGCTGGATCTGGTCAGCATGGCTGCAGCCATCTGGCCTGTAGCTGCTGGATCTGATCAGCATGGCTGCAGCCATCTGGCCTGTAGCTGCTGGATCTGATCAGCATGGCTGCAGCCATCTGGCCTGTAGCGCTGAAGCACAGGACATGAACCAACCAAGCAGCTGGGCATGCTCCCTTGACCAGCAGTTGCTGTCAAGGCGCTGCCTGCACTTGCAATGGTGTGATGTAGCGCAATGGCCGTGGGGTGTTCACAAGAATTGTGTACTTTGCGCTTACTGCAAAGTGGGGGTTTCAGCATAGTTGCCTCTGTTCACGTCTGTCACCACACTGATGCCATGTTTACGGTTTTGCAGTATGGTTTGAGCTCTGTCAATTGTCAATGTCGATGCCCTGCCACCGAGGGAATGGCTGCCCTAGGTAGGTTGCAACCACGGGCATACGACTTTGGCGTGTGTGGCGCAGCTCTACTGCCAGGCCAGGCCATATGTTCGGTCACAGGGTTGCTGCATCGCTGGGATGGTTGCCACACAACCAACCGAATGGTGTCTCTGAACGCGCACAGGCACACACATGGGTTGCCGCGCACACAAGCTGTTTCTGGTTGCATTGTGTGCGTGTACGTCGTGCGTGAGGAAGGTGCATCGTTGCGACTTGTCTTTTGCGTCTCGGGCTGTGCTGGTAGCTGAGCGCATGCCTTGTCCCTGCACAGGGCTTCCAACGCGGCAGAGCTGCAGCCAGGGCGCGTGCGTGGCAGCCGTGGTGGTCACCTGCTGTTGGTGCCGCCCCAGGTGCTACCTGGGCGCGCTGCGCTGCCATGTGTCGCAGCTTGCAGGCTGGCCAGTGGCAAGTGTGTTGTGGAGACTGCCTGGTGTGGCATGCTGCTGCTAGCAGGCTTTGCAAGTCTGGGCAGCCGCGAAATAGTGATCTGGGGTGGGCTCAGCGGCTGTCAGTGAAACGCTGGGTGGCCATGTGCCGTGTGCACTGCATGCATTGCTAGCACCTTGCGCTGTGGGCGCTGCTGCTGCTATTCATGCATGCACATGTGCAGGCACGTGTATGGGTTGTATGGTTGTTCATTTGAAAGGGATTGTCTGGTATTGTGGCTTCATTGGGCTGGGCGCCTGGCTGTGCAGGTGCTGTGGGTGCTGGTGCTTGCTGGTGGCTAGCGTTGTCTGCACAGCTCTTTTGGCATGGTGCCCTGTGATGTATGTGTATGGAGTGTTCTGGCCACGTGTTGTGTTTTTGGGCAGGCGTCACGCGTCTCAGCATCATGCACAGTTGCTGCCAGGGTTGTCTGGCGCCCTGCCGTACCCGTGTGTGGTGGTGTGGGACGTGGTCCTGGTGTGTGGCGTGACCATGCATGTGTGCAGCAGCTGTCTCGCTTGCAGCACTGGCAATGCTACGTCGTGCATGTTCCTGGATGACTGACCCTTGTGGTTGCAGTGTGCTTGGCCTTGGGGTGGTGGCTTGGTAGGGACCGACCGGTGGTGCCTGGGCAATTGTGGAGGGCTGGCCTTGAGGCCGTTTTGTTTACCCAGGTTGCACTATGAAGCACAGCTGAGTGCGCCCAGTCCAGTGCTCGTCTCAACACAAACTCACGCACGCGGACTGCTCCGCACAAGCGACTGACTGTGTGAGGGTGCGGCTAGCATGTGTGTGGGTGCATCACACAACGCCTCTGTGTGTGCGGCGGAGTTGTGCCGGTTGCTCCAGGCCGCGCACCGCTGCTGGCCTGGCACGGTGCCGCCATTGTTTGTAGCAGCCACCACGATCAGTTTGCGCTACCCTGGGGGAACAGGGGTGCGGCTCCGATGATCTGTTTGGCCTGCAGCCAGCATATGTGATGGCGTTGTCGGTTGGCCACCGCCACGATGGTTTGGTCGGTGGGTCATGATGCATAGGCATGCCGCTCGCACATCTACGCCTGTGCTAGGTCGTTTGTGAGCAGGCTGTTGACCACACACACACACGCGCGCGCTCGTGCCATGCCGGGCTTCACCTCGTGTCTGCAGGGTTTCTGGATCTCGGCGGCTGTGCGGCAGGGTGTTGCGGAGGCACCGAGTTGCTTGCTACTTTGGGTCAACAACAGTGGTGAGCAGGAGCATTGGGTTTGGCTGCATTCACCTTGGTTCTGCGCATGATGATCGGTCGCTTGCTATCGACTTGAGCTGTTCCGTTGTGTTTTGGGGTTTGCCAGCTCAGGGTGGCATGCATGAACACGGGGCCTACTTCAGCACGTTCCTGGCCTGACGTTTGTATTCTTATTGGTTCGGATCAGTCATGTTCTCCTGTGCCATTAGCACGGGCCTGGCTATTTTTGCATGCTTATTGTGTGGCACAGATTAACCCTATTCTTGGGTATCTGTGCGGCGCCGTTTCTGTGGTAGAGGGGCTGGTATTGCCGATGCACTCGAGCTGCGCTGTTGCTTGTGTGCACCGTGTGCGCTGGCAGTAGCAGGCTGTAGGGTTATGACCAAGCTTCAGTGACTATGCTGTTGTGTAGGGGCTGCGACAGGGATTTGCGTTCTTGGCTATAATGTCAGCTGGCGGCAGATCTCAAACAGCTTTACATTGCGGCTGCGCATTTCGCTTTCCTTTGTATGCTTTGGGGTGCTGTGGGAAGCGATGGCAGCGGGTGTAGTCGCGTACCTTGCGGAGTGGCACCAGGGGGTGTGAAACGCGCTCGTCTTCAACTCACTGGTGCATCCACTGGGCAGTTTGTGTAGCGCTGCAGTTGTAAATGATGTAGTCATCATCACCATATTACCCAATCAAGCCATAGCATCAGCGCCATCAGTCCTAAATGATGAAGTGTGCATGGTAGTGCTTTTCGGCTGCCTACACCTGACAGGTAGTGCTGAGTTTCACCTTTTGCAGTCGGAACATGATGCCAAGGCATCATCATCTCCGGTTCACCGAGCATGAGGATCATCATCATCATGTTACCCATCTACGCCCTAACAATTACGCCATCAGCCGTGATGCCAACGCAGTGGTTTTAGTGATGCATCTCGTACTGAAATCTTGTCACTTCTGTGCCACTGGCCATCACAGTCACAACGGTTGTATTAGAGCACTGCTGCAAGGCTCATCAACTGCAACTGCAAGTATATGGCCGGTGCCGTCAGAAACCTCATGGCTGCACACAAATCGCTTCGTTAGCAACCAACATGCAACCACCAAACGACATGCTGTCAACCGCTGACATCACTTCAAGTGACAGTTTCCGTAATGGAGCCGCCATGACGGACCACACAGCACCATGTCCTATGGCTTGAATGGGTAATATGATGATGATGATGATGATGATGAGCACCATGTCCCTCGTATTTAATATGAGTCATCATCATATTACCCTTTCAAGCCACAGAATCAACGCCATGTCCCTCTTATCTTGTTACTGGTCAAGCCACTCACAGTTTCATCATCATCATATTACCCATTCAAGCCATAGCATCAGCGCCATCGGCCCCGCGCCCCACCGGGGCGGAAAGAGGAGGGAGCACTGCTCCAGAATGTTTGCATGCATTGCGCACATCCCAAGACTTGACAAGAAAAGCAGCAATACACGGTGACACCATTCGACATCTCCCATAACTGCCCTAAATATCATCAGATACAAAACGCAACACCTTGATTGACGAATCAGCCATGGACAAAACGCTGCGCAACTTTTCAGCGCAACCAGGCAGGGATCTGATCTCAGCAAACATATCATCCCTCTGAGCAGAAGTAGCAGGGCAATCAAACATGAAGTGTGACAAAGACTCAACTTCTGCACCACAACAAGGACATCCTGAAGTGGAGTTAGCTCTGCGACCGCCAAACTGACTAGTACGCTCATGTACACACAGACAACCCATACGAACACGCAACAGCAGTTCAATACCACGTGGAATTGCCACTGAACGCAAGTACGGCCTAGGCCTCCTGAAACCCATAGCATCAACATGAGAGGGATGCACATGAGCCACATACCGACTCAGAGTGGAGTGTTCCAACGTTTCACATGCAATCCTTTCAGCATGTAGTGTCTTGACCTGCTTGTTGACATGGCTCTTGCACGCACTGGCTCTGCCTTCCGCGGTCACAACATTCACACCATACTTGCACAGCAGGCTCTGCACATACTTGTGCCACGGTGTCACCGCCACAGCACCACTAGGACGCCTCCACTCAGCTGTAAACACTTGATTTGGCAGCCGAACGCCCTGCATACGCTGAATCCTGTAGTAGTACTCCAAAGCCCTCTGATGAAGCCACATATGCAACGGTTTCACACCCCATTCTGCCAAGAGAGCTGAAGAGCATGGGCGCTCCTTGCCACAGCGCATTGCGCATTAGATGATGTCTGTCTGCACTTTGTCAATCAGCTGCAGTTGCCTAGCTGTGGACGGAAACCAAACCTCACTGCCATATTCGACAATGGGACGGACACACGTCAGCAACAGTATGCGTTTAACCTCCACACTGATGCTGCGGCTCTTCCAAATTGGCATGAGCGCACCCTTCACACGTTGCACCTTAGCCAGCATCTTCTCAAAATGTGTGGTCCATGTACAGGTAATGTTGAACCACAGGCCAAGATAGCAGTACTCCGATACAACAGGCACAGGGACATTGTTCCAAACAATGCCGGAGTCGACCAGCTGGCTGGTCTGTCTTGCTGGCAGCACATGCATGACGGCAGACTTCAAGCTGTGGAGCTTGAAGCGCCACTGGCAACTGTAATTGTAAACAGTTGCAGCCACAGCCTGAACTTCAGACAGAGACCCGCAGACAGCAACAAAGTCATCAGCCTGCATGGCTGCCACAACTTGGCCTGCAGGTTCGTCACGAGGGCCCATGAGGGTAACGCCAGGGTGCTTTGCATGCACGTCACGCAGCAAGTCGTCGATAAACAACAGGTACAGTGTGGGCGAAATAACATCACCCTCATGCAGGCCAAGGTCGCAGGTGAACCTATCCGTGGTGCAACCCTCATGAGACACCACACGCTGCGCGCCCTGATACAAGTTGTACAAGACACGGAACATCTTGCCACGCACACCCTTATCCCACAGCTTCTGGAACAAGCCATCAAGCCAGACCGTAGGGAATGCCTTGAAGGTGTCAACATACAACACATATGACTCCTTTCCCTCAGCTTTCCTGCCATTAAGGACCTCGCTGAGCACGCTTTGATGGTCAGCACAACTGCGCTTGGGGCGGAATCCGTTCTGACTCTCGTGCAGCAGCGGCGCCGCTGCTGCTGTAGCAGCAGTTGCGCGTGGCTGCTGCTGCTGCTGCTGTTGTGCTGAATGCTGGCCTTGCTGCTGCTGCTGCTGCTGCTGCTGCTGCTGTGCTTGTGTTTGCTGCTGCTGCTCCTGCTGCTCGCCCTCTGCAAACTTGATAAGGCGCTGATTGAGGACGCTGGTGTAGAACTTATAGAGCACGCTGAGCAGGGTGATGCCGCGGTAGTTGCCTGGGTCTGTCAGATCGCCCTTCTTAGGCATGCTGACGACTGTCCCCGGCACCTGATGTACCTGCTCAAGCTGCCACATGAGGCTGCAGTACTGCAGCAGCATGTCTGCAACTGTGTTGCCTCCGTACTTCAAAAGCTCGTTGACAATGCCTTCCTCTGCAGGGTTGCCAGCTTTGCCTGTGCGTAGACGCTGCAAGCATGCAGAAACCTCGGCGGCAGTGATGGGCAAGTCCAGCGGGCAGGGTGGGGCAGCATGAGGTGCGGTTGAGTCATGAAGGTACTGCTGTACATCGGCGGCAACCTGTGTCATGTGCGCTGGGTCGAACTGGGGGTTTGCGGCGGCAAACGCTGCATGGCTACCAACACGCTGATAGTGGCATTTGAATGCATCTGCTTTTTCTGCAGGGGTTGAAGCCGTCTGTCCTGAGGGGTGCTGCATGACACTGTACACGGCCTCGCTGACATGCTTAGGGCACAGGCGACGCACAAGCTGCCACATATCCTTCTCCCCAAGCGTGCTGTCATCATTTAAGCGGTCTCTGTACGCTGCAGTGATTGCATGCTCGCATCGCTGTTTGTGCTGCTTCTCAGCTGCTTTGATAAGCTGTGCAGTAGCCTTGCGCTGCTGATCAAATGCATCCCAGTCTGCAACAAGGCCGGACTCCCTGTACTGTGTAAAGGCCTGCACCCTGGCCTGCACAGCATTTGTCAGCTCCTGTGTCCACCACGGGAAGGACTTGCCAACCCAGACCCTTTTAAACCCAAAACTGGCATTGACCGCCTGACGAAGCGCTCCCAGCAGCTGCGCATGTGCTTGTTGTACTGCAGCATTGGCCGTAAGTTGAGCTGCAGAAACCTGCTGTTGTAGCACGGTAATAGTGGACGTATAAGCAGCGCCCAGCTGTGCCAGGACCTCCTGGTACGCCTCAAGTTCGGCCGATTGCTCCCCATTGCGCATTTTGAAATCATTCGGCTGTGCATTGAGGCGCAGCTTGACCTGTTTTGCAGGGCGACGTGCCACAGGCCTTTGAATGCAAGCAGACACTGGCAGGTGGTCAGTAGAACCCACTGTGTATGGCCCAACCTTGGCTGTTGGCCTGGCGGCAGCTTGGCACGGCATAGCAATGTCAGCAGACGCAATGATGTAGTCATTGAGGGACCTCCGCGCGGTGCCCCTGTGGGACCTGTCACATGTGATGTGCTGGTGGGGAGAGGTGGGTGCTGTGCGGGCATTCAGTGAGTAGAGATTGACGGCATTGAGCAGCGAGAGAAGGAGTTTGCCATTGTTGTTTGTGGTTGTTTCGCCATGCATGCCAATGCGATCTGTGGGGCTTGCACCTTGCCCGACCCTGGCGTTGAAGTCACAGTTTCAAAGTTTGGATGTTACACGACGGGAACATCGCCCGTTTTCGAGCCAATGACAGGCTCATTGGGCAACCACCTAATCCATCAATCTTCAATTTCTTAGCGGGGAATCGGCCAGTTGCCTTCGGACTCAACACATGGTGCAGTGGCACTGCCACGGATAAAAACAACACAACTTTCCGGCTAGGTTAGGGTGCTGCTGCTTGCAACGACTTGCACGGTGCTGCACACAAGTTGTTCACAAGCTGCGCCGGTCTATGCAGCGAGAGTGCAACCCCCAAACATGACAGCATTGTTTGCTGCAGCATTCCTAAATGTCCCAAGGCCGGTGCATCGCCGCTCACGCACCACGTGTGTGGCCCACACCAAGTGATGCGTCGACGCGGGCGGTGTTGATGCTCCTTCATGCAACTCAATGCTGAATGAAACAGTGCAATCCCGGCAACATGGCCTCAGCCATGCTGCAGCAATCCTAATGCATGCAATCAACATGGTGTGAAGGCAGGCGCAATAAAGTCTGCAGCTGGGCCCCAAACTGACTCCCATGCCGCCAGGCGCCTGCTTGCACATGACGCCTGCTTGGCACACGACAAACTGAGCAAGGCAAGGCTGGCAACAAACAGCAACACCAGGTGCATGCAACACTGCGATAGCGATGCGTGCACCATCGATTGTCAGCAACCAAAAGCCCAGCGCCGCACACCTGAATGCAGCAACTCTGGTATGAACCCCATGCAGCGCAAGCTATCTGCAACTACACAGCGACATGCGGTACTGGTGCGGGACCGCACAATGAACAGTTCGCACATAGCACACACACAGGCATGTACTCACAACCTTCACGATGGCTGGCACCGCAGCGCCATTCGTGGTTCACCGTGCCACTGCCGCAACACCGTAGTGGCAGATGCGGCACCAGCCTGTGCATGCTGCCATGCTTGGGCTGCTCGCGGCTCAGCAGGCCACCCACATAGCTGCAGTAGCACGCAGGTCCACCCTCCCCACTCACATGTGGCCGAGACATGCCCACCCGCAGCCATGCAAGGCAGGGCAGGCATGCGCACGCTGCACAACTCGATTGCAGCATCTGCTGTACGCCCTGCCACCCCGGTGGCAGCGCCGGCTCAGCAGTGGGGCCAGCCACGCATCAGCTGAGCCACAACTCGCAAGCACACGGACAACACCAACCTCGTCAGCAGCAAGCACACGCAGAACGCAACACGCCTGGTCTGGTGGCACACAACAAAAAACTTGCAACAACAATCAACCTACTACGAGGGGTGAAGAGACAGCAAGGGTGCCTTGCTACAACACAAAACTAGCCAATGACATCCTGAGCATCTCTGACACTCTGCCTGTCCGCCAGCCGCATGCTGCCCAAGTGATCAGCCGGCATCCAGCTGCCGCACCAGTCACAGCACCAGTCACAGCAGCAGCCTGCCACCGGTCACGCAACTGCCACAAGCAGACCCGCACAACTTGCTCAAATGGGGACACCAGCCTCACACTCGTCACACCACCGAGTGCAGCAGCCTCACACTGCCCAGCCTGCCCTGCTGCGCCACGCCGCCCAGCCTTGGCACGCCCTCGCCAGACACCAGTGCACCCTCCTCGCCGTCATCGCCGCACAGCCCCAGCCCAGCACCCAACACCCCCGCGCCGCCAAAATGAGCAGCCGGCACGCCGCCAAGCAGCTGCGAGCCATCACCAGCAGCAGCAGCGCCGCCGCCGCCACCTGCGCGCTGTGCTGCAGCCGTTAAGCTGCTGGCAGCAGTGGGTGCGCCGGTTGCAGCTGTGGCGACTGCAGCGGGGGCCCCAGGCGGCGCCTGCTGGGGCGCAGCTGCCGGGCTGGCAGGAGGCAGCGCTGCCAGGCCCATGCCAGGGAACACACCACCAGGACCCTCTCCCGCTGCTGCTGCTGCTGCTGCTGCTGGCGTTGGGTCGGCCGACTGCTGTGGCGGCTGCAGTGCTGCTGCCAGGTCGTGCGGGTGGGCCGCGGGCGACATCAGCAGCTGCGCCAGGTCCAGGCCGGGCAGCTGCAGGCCTGCTGCCGGGGAGCTGAAGGCGCCTGCCAGCTGGCAGCTTGCGCCGAGGGCGATGTGGGGCGGCGTGAGCTGCCGGCCCGTGCCGCCCGGCTCTGCTGCAGGGTGCGGCCCCTGGCCGGGGCTGAGCAGCGCGCTGCCAGCCGCGGCCGCAGCGTATGCCTGGGCCAGGCTGAGGGGCGTGGGCGAGGGCGAGGCCAGGCCGGCAGGTGAGAGCTGCTGCTGTGCCACCATCAAGCTGCTTGCAGGGGGGCTGAATACGCTGCTGCTGCCAGTGCCGCTGCCGGCATGATGCACTGACGCCTGCTGCTGCAGCTGCTGGGTGGTGTGTGCCGGGTCGGTGCCGGCTACCACGCCTGCTGCCGCCAGCTGCTGAGCCAGGCCAGCGACAAAGCTGCGCTGCAGCAGCATCACCTCATCTTCTGTGTTGCCATCCACCAGCCCGGCAGCTCCCTCATCCCCTGCCGCTGCTGCTGGTTGCTCTGCCTCTTCCCCCTGCCCTTCTGCTGCTGCCAGTGCACCTGCTGCGCCACTGCCGGCTGTCGCGGCACCCCTGGCACCATCCATCGCGACAAACAGGTCCTCAAACGCGCTCAGCGACAGCAGGTGCGGCAGCGCCGGCAGCTGGAAGCTGGCGCTGCGGCTGGTCGCGCCCGCTGCGGCGGTGCCGGCGGGCGTCATGCTGCCGGCCCTGCCGGCCCCGCACGCTGCAAACATGGAGTGCATCGCACCCATGACAGCCGGCGACAGCGCCGCGCTCGCTGCGGGCGACAGCGCAGCGCTGGGGGAGTGCAGGCCGGCCGGCCTCGCGGACGAGGCGGGGCAGGGGGGCGCTGCGCTGGGGGACTGGGACGGGCGCGGCAGGCGGGCAGCCGTGCCCCCAGCTGCTGCTGCTGCTGCACTCAGCGGTGGCCGTGGCGGTGTGTGCGCTGCTGCCGCCTGCTTTGTCTGCTGTGCTCCGGCCGTGCCGTTGGCATCTGCTGCAGCTGCAGCTCCATTCCTTTCAGGCGCGACACCGCCCGGCTTGCCAGCCAACCCAGCAGTGCTGCTGTGCACCTGGCCGGCACTGTCGCGTGCCGGCACCAGGGCACCTCCCACTGCAGGTGCGCCACCAGCAGGCTGCTGCATGGCCTGCTGAGCAACCCTGCCGCCCGCAGCGTCACTGCCGCTGCCTGAGCAAGGCACCTTCACCACCAAGCCACGTGCTGCCTTGCTGCCTGGCGCCATTACTGCCGCATGTGATGCTGCTGCTGCTGCATCAAGGGCGTCTGGTGCTAGGGCAGCCTCGAGCTTGGACTTCTTCCTGGGCGGCGGCATCTTGCCGCCGCCGCCAGCCTCCAAGCCGACACTGGCGCCATCAAACTGGTTCCACACATCCATGTGCTGCGCTGCACCCGCGCCCACGGCCTGCCCTGACGCCTGCACGGGCTCGCCAGGGGCGTGGCGCCGCCCGCTGCTGCTGCCGGGCTTCGCCTTCTTCCTGCTGCGCACACGCGGCGGCGAGTGCTGCTGCTGCTGCTGCTGCTGCTCCAGGCCTGCTGCTGCCTCTGTGTTGGCTGCTGGTGTGGCTGCTGAGTCTGCTGCAGCGCGTGGGGAGCTGGCAAGCAGCAGCTCCGGCCCACCTACAGCTGCCGGCGGCAGCAGCAGGCCAGCCCTGGGTGTCAGCGGCTGGAAGCTCTGGGAGCCTGCGAAACCACCAGCCGCATCCAACCCTGCTGCTGCTGCTGCTGCTGCTGCTGCTTTCCTGGGGCTGCTGGCCTGCATGACCAGCCTGAGGCTGCTGTTCAGGCCTGCAGGGCTGCCCGGTGCTGCTGCTGCTGCTGGTGCTGCTGGCCTGCTGCTGCTGTCCCTGGCTGGCGCGTCGCTCAGCGCCTCCTCAGCCGCTGCCAGCAGCGCGGCCGCCCTGCTGCTCCTGCTGCCGGGCGACAGCAGGTGCAGGCTGCTGGGGGTGGTGTACACGCCCGTGGTGATGCAGCGGCCCTGGGGCTGGCACACCTGGCTGAGGGGGTCGGCCCGCAGCAGGTGTGAGGCAGAGGCGGACGCCGCCGCAGCTGCTGCAGCAGGCAGCCTGCCCCTGGGGCTGGCCGCAGCAGCGGCAGCAGCCGGGCTGTGCATGCCCGAGCCGCTGCCGAGCTTCACGGAGGCGGGCCGGCGCTGAAGGACGCTGGCGCCTTGGTGACTGCCTCAGCCGCCGCTGCTGCTGCTGCCAGTGCGGCTAGGCCTGATGCAGCCGCAGCGCTGCCGGGCTGACCGTCGTAGTCCTGAGGGCCTGACGCGCCGGGTCCTGACAGCCTGAAGCCTGGCAGGCTGCCTGGTACCTGGGACGCTAGCTTGCTAGCTGGCTTGCTGGGTGTCAGCATGTTGCTGCTGCTGCTGTCGAAGCCAGCTGCTGCGGGGGATCGCTTGCTGCTGACAGCAGATACTGCTGCAGGATTCGTCGGCTGAGCCCCTGCTGCTGCTGCTGCTGCTGCCACTCTTGCTGGGGGCAGGGAGGGCGGAGGCATCAGCTGGGTGAGGCCAGGCAGCAGCGCCTGCTTGCGTGCAGCACTCGCGCGGCCACCACTGCTGCTGCCGCTGAGCTGGCGCGGCCGCTGAGCAGCGGCTGCTGGATGTGCTGCGGCTGCTGCCGCTGCTGGTAGCGCCTGCTGCTGCTGCTGCTGTGGTGTCTGCTGCTTGTGCCCAGGGTCCATCAAGGGTGGCCCAACCATCCTGAAGCAAGTGTCAGACAGCCCGGCAAAGGCAGGCCTGCTGCTGCTGCTGCTGCTGCTGGCGAAGACAGCAGGCACTGCGCTCAACAGCACTGCGCCTGGTGCAGCAGGCACGGCAGTGGTTGCTGATGGGGGTGACCTTGGCGATCGCTTGGCAGGGCTGCGCTTGGAGCTGCGCCCAGCCGCCTCAACCTTGCCAGCAGCAGCAGCAGCAGGGTGTACGGCTGGCGGCAGTGGAGGTGCAGCAGCAGCCGGTGCTGCCGCTGCTGCAGCAGGTGCAGCAGTGCACTGCCCAGCCGTGAGGGGGAGCCGGGGGCGCCCTTGCCGCGACTGCCGCTGCCGCCCTTGCTGCTCGTCCTGCTGCCTGACCTGCTGCGCGGCCTGCTGCTGCTGTTGTCGTTGTGCCGCCCCGCTGCCCTTGCCGCTGCTGCTGCTGCGGGTGTGACGGGCTCCTCAGTGGGGCCCGGCTCGGGTGCCGCTGCAGCAGCTGCAAAGGGCGACGCCAGCAGTGGCGCCTTGGAGGTGCCCGGCCTGCTGCTGCCTGCCGTTGGACTCTCTGCTCGCTTGCCTGCTGCTGGCCTCTGCTTGGCAGCAGCAGCAGCAGCAGCAGCAGCAGCATGTGTTGCCGGCAGTCCCTCTGGCAGTGCAGCGGGTGTTCCTGGCACTGCTGCTGCATCGGGTGAGTGCCTGCCACCCTGCCTCCTACTGCCTGCCCCAGGCTTGACACTCATGGCCCCTGCTGCTGCCAGGCCTTGTGCCGCCTGCTGCTGCTGCCCTGTGCTGCCAGCCTTGCCAGCAGCAGCAGCAGCAGCTCCAGCAGTACCAGTCCCCAACCCTGCCTGCTGCAGCCTCGTCCTCAGCTGCTCCTCACCGCTGAACCCCAAAGCCCTGAGGTTCTGTGTGAGGGTGGCTGGCAGCTGGTTGCACCCTGCGGCTGGGTTCAGCCGGCCTGCTGCTGCCAGCTCAGCAGCCAGGGCGTTGGCCAGCGCTGCTTCACGCCTGACTGCTGCTTGGGCATCTGCCAGCTGGCGCTTCACCGCCTCGTACCTGCAGCAATGGCAGTGGCGGTTGGCCCAGCGGGTGCTGAGCATTACACTGAGGCGCTTGTGCAGTGAGCAATGCAGATGAGCTGTCAACACAACAGAACGAGAGCAAGAGTGTGGTGTCAGTGTGGGTGCATCAATCAAAAACGACGACAACAGGCTGCTTGCGTCCTGCCAGCGGCTTGGCGCCCCCGCAGGTGAGCAGGCGCTGCAGCGCTCAATGGTGATGACGCGGAGGCGGCTGTGCAGAGGGCTGGCCAGGCTGACAGGGGTGCTAGTGCCGCACGCGGCTGACGTTGTGTGGTGGTGCTCCAGAGCTTTTTGAGCCAAGCCCGTCAGTGCTGGCACAGACTATGTGGCGGCTGCGGGCTGCAGGTTGTCAGCACGGGTCTTTGTGCAAGTGCAGCGGCAGGCGCGTGTGCGTGTGCGCGCACCCTGTCGCTGCACACCATGTGCGCCGAGCGATGCACACAATGCAGGTGCCAGTGCAACCGCTGAGCGCTGAGGTGCTGTTGCGGGCAAGACGAGCAGGGTGGTTGCTTCAGCAGGCAGGCAGCCAAGCGAAGGGATGTGGGTGAGGGGCGCAGTCGCGGCTTGCACCGCAGCCGCAACACGCCATGCCACACAACTGGACTACGCAGCTGAAAGGGAATGCAGCCAGCTGCAGCTGCCTCCTGACCGCCCAAGTGAACCACAAGTGCATCACGAAAGCCATGCTAGGCCACGCGGAAATGGCAGTGACGGAACAACACGCGCCCACGCTGCAGCAGCAGCCTCCACCTCTCCAGCCCTCGACACCCTGCAGCAGACGCATCCTGCACCGCACCCTGCCCAACCCAACACACACGCCCTCCCCAAACACACCCAAAGCAGGCGTGCCGCAGCGTGCCGCCGCCCCCACCCCCACCTGGCGGTGACGCCCTCCACCGCGCCCTGCAGGCTCTCCAGCATGTGCATCTTGCGCGCCCGGCAGCGCCGCGCAGCAGCACGGTTCTTCTCACGCCTGCAGCGGCAGCAGCGGCAGCGGCAGCGGAAGAGGCAGCAAGGTGTGGGCCGAGGCAGCACAGCACCATGACTCCTGAACGGCCGTAGGAGGAAGAGGCCGTGTGCCAGCCAAGCCATGGACACGCACACAGTGCATCCACAGCACCACGGCCGCCACTCAGTGACACCACGCACATGCGCGCCACACGGCCCACCTGCCACCTGCCTCCGGGCGCCCCGGCTAGGTGCACGGCACACACACCAGGCCGGCCGCGGCCCTGGTCTGGTCTAGCCACATGGCTGCTGCATTCGCTGCATCTGGCTGTGCGGCCTGCACAGTCCTGCACCCTGCTGCACTCTTGCCTGCAGACCCTGCCGCTGCATGGCACAATTGAGGACATGCACTCCCACCAACACATCACCACAGGATCTCCCCTGTGCACTGCTCCATCACAAGTCACCCCCGCCCTGCCACGACTTGTAAAATAAAAATCCCTAAACCCCCTTCACCTGACACGGCGCCGCTCCTCAGGGCTGAGGGGCGCCCGCCTGCCGCCACCGCCAGCGCGCCCGCCACCCTCCCCGCCCTGCTCATCGCCATCATCGTCGTCCTCACTGCCACTGCCGATGTCGCTGACATCGTCATCGTTGTCATCGCCATACTCTGCGGCTGCCGCCGTACCAAACCGGAACTCCTCGCCCATGCTGGTAGCGCCACCACCACCAGCGGCAGCAGCAGCAGCAGCAGCAGCAGCAGCCCCGCCACGGCCGGTTGCCTTGCTTGCTGCCGCTTTGCCACCAGCGGTGACCCGTCGCCTCTGCTGCGGCTGCCGCTGCCGTTTTTGCTGAGCAGCACTGCCCCCACGGGCGCGGCGCTTCCTGCCGCGCCGCACCGCTGCTGCGCCACTGTCGGCATCTGATGAGCCTGCTGCCCCAGCAAAGTTGGCTGCGTCTGCATCCTCCTCATCTTCTGCCGCATCCGACGCAGCAGCAGCATCCCAGGGCTCGTCATCATCGCCATTGCTAATGCTGCCGCTCACTGCAGGGCTGCTGCTGCTGTAGCCGCCTGCGTCGTCGTCATAATCACCTGCTGCTGCTGCCTTGGCCTTGCGCATGCCAGCGCTCCTGCCGCCTGCGGCAGCAGCAGTGGCAGTAGCCGTCCTGCCGCGTTTGCGGCCACCGGATGCTATCGCCTCTGGTGTTGGCGCTGCGGCTGCAATGGCCGACAGTGCTGCGCTGCGCACGCCACCATCATCAGCGGCAGGCTGCCCGCTGGCGGGGGCCCTGTTACCGCGCCTGGTGGCACGGCGTGGGGGCGAGTTGGGGCCAGCAGCAACAGCAGCTGCTATTGCTGCTGCTGTTTCTGGGTCAATGCTGCCACGATTGGCTAGAGCTGCTGCTAAAGCAGCAGTGTTGTCGGGCTGCTGCTGCGTCATGGGCAGGGCATGCTCTGCTGCTGCCTGGGCGTAATCTGCTGCTGCTTGCATGTGCCCGGGGGCTGCACCGGCCCCAAGTGCTGCATGGTTGGGCCTTGATACCAACATGGCTGGCTGGGGGGCTAGATCCTGGATGCATGGATCGGGCAAGCAGCAAACACAACAGTAGTGATGAGCAGCATCACAGCATTGGACTGCTGGCAAACATTGCTGTGCAGCAAGGCGCATGATCCGCTGTGCCCCTCTTGATATGCTGTGATCGATGTTCCAAGCCGATATGCGACAGCCAACGGCGCTGAATGGGGCAGCATGGAGACAATGCGTCACCACCAAGCTGTGCTGCTGTTGCTACCCCGCGACGCGCTAAGAGGGGCATCATGCTGCTCCAGCAGAACAAGGGTGTACCATTAAGAAAAAAGGGACGCAATCAGAGGAAGGCGAACAGAGGAAGCGCACCTGGCGGGCAAAGAATCAACCTGATCAAACTGCAGCCATCATCGTCATCATGCAAGTGCTGATTCTTGCATGCTTTAAGGGATCCGTGATGCGCCTGTAAAGGTGGCCTGCAGAGTGAGGCTGCGCGCTTCTAGTGCACTACTAGACCTCAAGCAACCCTGGACCTCCCACGGCTCATTGCTGTCTCAGACGAAAACACAATCTGCTGCCAAATTCAGTTGCTGAAATCGAAGGAAGGCGCCCCTGGCTCGCTAAGTTACCCACCTCGGCAGTCCAAGGTGACATCACACCCATGGCAGGCAGACATGCAGTACAACCAGAAGCTGGTACACATGTGCGCTACAGTACACCATCGCTCAACATCATTGCTGCATTGCAGCCATGCTGCTCTCAAGTCCTCTCACACAAATATAAAAAACATTTGCAAGTTGCTGCAGTAAACTGCTATGTAGCACAGCCTGGCTTTCAGTGCTTATACCCAACTGATGCTCTTGTACCGTTCAACGACTTTCAGCACGACGACTTTCAGCAAGGAAACTATGCTGGACACAGAGTTCAGAAACGATGCAGCGCTGCAAACAAAGGGCACAATGCGGCACATGATGCACTCGCATGGCTAGACACTATGCAAGGGTTGGGCGCACGCAGTTACCTCGCAACACCAGATAGCAATTCTGCAGCGCCTCATAAACAGGCGCATCACCAGGTGATTCTTATGGTGTCATACACAAACAACATGCAGTTGTCAACAGAACTCACTGAGGACACACACACACACACACGCACACACATACAGCCTCTTGCACCCCCCCCACCCCACCCCCCACCCCACATGGCATGCGCACAATGCTTGGATCACCACGACTGCCATGGCATTCATCAAGCAACTACCACGCACACTACTCCGCAGGGGCAGCCAGCACTCGCTGCAGCTCACTGCCGCGCCCGCTTGCTGCCCGCCGCAGGTGCCGGCGCGGCAGCCCCAGCCGCCCCCCGCTGCTGCTCCGCGGCGCGCGCATCCCTGCACTGCCCGCACACAAAGCCCTGCGGCTCCTGCTCCTCGTCGCGGATGCCGCTGCAGCGCGTGTGCATCCAGTAGCCGCAGCCGTCGCACACGATCATGCGCTCGCCGTCGTCGTCGCGGGTGCCGCAGCGGCAGGCCACCGCCCAGTCCTCCACGCCGCCCGCGTGGCGGAATCTGCGCGGCGCAACACACACAGGGGCAGCAGCAGCAGCAGGCGCGGTGTGCGCAGGGTCACACGCGCAGGGCCTGGGGTGGAAATTGCAAGCCACACCTGCGCACGGCTGCCGCCTCCTCCCGCCGCCCAATTGTCGGTGTGTCAGTGCCTGTTGAGCGGTACAGCAGGCCCAGCTGCTGGCAGCAGTGTGGCAGGCACGCTGCTGCCTTGACTTGAGGGGCGCTGGCGCGA
The DNA here is from genome assembly GCA_014080715.1 of Scenedesmus sp. NREL 46B-D3. Lineage (NCBI taxonomy): Eukaryota > Viridiplantae > Chlorophyta > Chlorophyceae > Sphaeropleales > Scenedesmaceae > Scenedesmus > Scenedesmus sp. NREL 46B-D3. Next base: position 96,492 of record JACERP010000133.1, on the reverse strand, counting down.
GCAACAAGGCAACGAGATGCACACGGTGCGGCACATACGCGATGCCACGGATGCTGCAGGAGCGGGGCGCAGCCTCACACGCCCCGACACGGCTGCCTGCAGCCGCATGTGACGCCTCAGCTGTGCGCGCGGCCCCCCGCCCATGCATGCCGCCTTGTGTGCCTGGCAACAGCTGGGCATGCTCCCACCATCCCGCCGGCTGCATCGCAACCACCCCTGCCGCCAGCAGCAGTCGGCATGCAGCCCACGCCACAGAGGCGCACACAAATCACATGTCACGCACGCAACACGCGGTGCTGGGTGCAGCCATGAGCTGCGCACCTTGGCTCCGGGTCGAGCCCGCTGCCTACGGCCGTCAGCTCGCAGCCGGGCGGCACCTTGTCGCCACGCAGCAGCAGCAGCGCGTCCGGCACGCCCGCCGCTGCAGCAGCGCTGCCTGCTGCCGCAACTGCCTGCTGACTGTCCTGCTGCCCTGCAGCGCCTGGGCCGCCGCCGGCGGGCGCCAGCGCGCCCTGTGGCAGGCCCAGCAGCTGCTCGCAGCGCCAGCCGACCGCCAGCCGGTACACCTCGGCAAAGGCCTCGCCGACCAGCCGCTTGGCGTCCGCCAAGCTGGCGCCGTGCGGCACGCAGACCAGCTCGGGCGGCGTGACGTGGCTGGTGCGGGCGCGCGCGGCCACCGCCCCGCCCGGCAGCCGCACGCGGCTCACGTCCAGCAGGCGGCAGGCGGTGAGGTCCAGCTGCATCGGCAGCGGCGGCAGCGCGGCAGGCAGCGGCGGCACAACGGCGCGGCGAGGCGCGTCGAGTGGGGTTCACGGCCGGGGCGCTGTGCAGGTGTTGCGTGGGTGCTGGCGTGGTGGCTGGTGGTGGTGCCGGGCGTGAAGGCGCAGCATGCACACGACAATCACCGAAACGACAGGCAACATGATTGCACAGCAGGGCTGCGGTGTCCCTGCTGCTGCACGCAGGGACCCCTGTTCAGCCTTTTGTGTTCCGGCTGTTGAGTGAGGGCATGTGTGACGGGGCAGCATGGCAAGGCGGCCTGAAGGAGCGGCACGCAGCCCTTGCTGTGTTGCACTCAACATGGTGGTGGTGTTGGGTGGGGGGGGGGGGGTGTCCAGCTGGGTGTGGATGCAGCAACAGCAGGGGCTGGTGCCCCAGCCGGGCGACAAGGTTGTAGCAACGGCAAGCAGCAGGCATGCTGACGATGGCAGGCCACATTCTGGTGCAGCACCAAGCCCCAGCGACATGCCATGGCACAGGACCATTGCGCGTGCCTCTCGCTCTGCGCACGGCTGACACCAGCTGCTGCAGTGTGCCCCAGCCAGGCACGCACAAGGTGTGGCGGTTGGTCAGTCGCACAGCAACAGCAGCACGCCACAGCAGCAGGCCCTGCTCTCACCTTGACCATGAGCCGTATCGGGGGCGGCGCATGGCCAGCAACAGCAGCGGCACCAGTCGCGGCACCAGCAGGCTCCGCGGCTGCAGCTGCTGCAGCCTCGCCCACTGCTGCAGCTGCTGCATTGCCTGCTGGCTGTGCCGCTGCCACATCCTGCTGCTGTTGCTGCTGCTGCTGCTGCTGCTGCTGCTGCGGGTGCGCATCCACCTGCATGGCTTCCCCAGCTCTGCTAGCAGCAGCAGTGGATGCAGGGGTGCCACACTTGGCCTGCTGCTGCCACAGCTGCTGCCGAGGTGCATCCACCTGCATGCCCTGGGCTTCGCTTGCGTTACCAGCACCAGCACCAGCTGCTGCTGCTGCTGCTCCAGCACAAGAAGCAGCTTCCAATTCGGCAGTGCTGCCCGCCTGTTGCTGCTGCACCAGCACCTGCTCAGGTTGCTCAGGCACCAGCAGCTCCTCGTCAGCGGCTGCGTCAGCAGCAGCGGCATCAGCCATCACCACATCCGCGCCATCAGCCTGCTTGTCTGCTGGCACTGCAGTTGCCGCTGCGCCGGCCTGCTGCTGTTGGCCAAATGCTGGCTGGCGGCCCTTGGCTTCCGGCTGCTGCAGTGCCACGACAGCGATGCCGGCAGCTGCCACCGCAGCCAGCATATCACTCTGCCGCTGTTGCTGCGCAGCATGTTCCTGCTGCTGCTGCTCCTGCTGCTGCCTCAGCAGCATGGTAGCTTCCGACTGGCCTGTTGGCTGCTGAGCGCTTGGTTCCGGCTGCACACGCCGACCTGCTGCTTCCAAGTGCTGCTGCTGCGGCGGCGGCGGCGGCGACGGCGCGGCATCCACGCCTTGAGCTTGCTGCCCAGGTGCCTGCTGCTGCTGCTGTGCTGGTGGCGCCTGCTCTAATTCTAGCTTCACACCAAGATGGTGCTGCTGCTGCTGCTGCTGCTGCTGCTGCTGCTGCTGCTGCTGCCAGCCTTCTGGCAGCAGCTCTCCTTGGTAGTCCTTCACAAAGTGCTTGATGTCCCGCACAGTCTGCACAGTCTGGGCAAAGCCAGGCAGCTGCAGCACAAAGCCGTCAGACACAACAGGCAACTGCTGCTGCAAGCGACCATCTTCCCAATTAGGCTGCAGATGCTGCTGCTGCTGCTGCTGCTGTATCACTGGCAGCTGCTGCGGCGGCTGCTGCAGCAGCATGGTGGCGGGTTGCATGCTGTTACTCTGGTGGGCTTCTGCAACGGCGTCTGCACCTGCAGCTGCTTCCGCTGCGCCCTCATGTTTGGGTGCCACATCTGCTGCTGCTGCTGCTGCTGCTGCTGCTGCTGCTGCTGCTGCTGCTGCTGCTGGCACTTGACCACCTGCCTGCGTTGGGGCGCCAGCGGGTATGGCAGCGCCAGCTGCATCTGCTGCTGCAGCAGCAGCTGGTGCAGTGACAGCAGCTGTTGGCTTCTGCCCTGGTGCTGCAGCGCTGTAAGCTGCACCAGGTCCTGCAGCTGCATCGCTTGCTGCTGCTGCTGCCGCTGCTGCTGCTGGTGGTGCTGCATGAGCCGCAGGTGTGCTTGCAGCCTCCGCTGCATGCTCGCCGCCATCAACCTTCACAGCAGCAGCGTCTGCTGCAGCTGCCTCAGCAATGCCGGGCTGAGCATCTGCTGCCGATGCTGCTGTTGCGACTGTATCAGGCATGGCCGCGTCACCACCTGCTGCTGCTGCAGCTGCAACCTGCTCAGTTTCAAAGCTGTTGCTGGCAGCACCAGCCCCAGCAGCACCCCCCCAGCAGCAGGTGCATCCTGCGCAGACTCTGTCAGCTGCTGCTGCGGCTGCTCTGGCTTCACCTCCAGCTTTGGCAGTTGCTGCTGCTGCTGTGCAGCCTTTGCCTCCTCGGCTGCCTCCAGCAGCTGCTGCGGCCTGTACATGCGCAGCACGCTGTTGTACACGTACTGCAGGTCAGCCAGCACCTGGTCGACCGTCCTGATGCCAGGCACACTGCGCGGCAGAACCCCAGGTTTTAGGTCTGGGTGGTGGGGTTCAGGCAGGGTTGCAGGTGCTTCTGAACCCTGATCCCTGGACCCTGATCCATGCCCTGGCTCGTCTTGACTGCGCCGCTGCTGCCCCCGCCTGCCGCCACCTCCGCCAGCCTTGCAGGTGGGCATGCGCGCAGCATCTGCACCATCCCCTGCCGCTGCTGCTACTGCTTCCGCTGCTGCTGCTGCTGCCGCTGCAGCAGCTGCGCTGCCATTCCTGCGCCCCTTGCCGCCCTGCCAGTGGCTGCGCTTAACCACCGCATCCCCAGCAGCCCTGGCGCTGCTGCTGCTGCCAAAAAGAAATCGCGGCCTGCTGCATCCCCCCGCCAGCAGCAGCAGCAGCCGGCACACTGCTCAGCCCCACAAGAGCCCTGCCGGCCTTGCTGCTCCGCTGCGGTGCATCGCCGGCCTCTGCACCAGCCACACGTGGCGCGGAGCGGGGACGCTTTGCGCTGCGCGCAGCTCCAGCTGCTGCTGCGTGGGTCATGGGCAGGCCTGCAACGTCCTCTGCTGCCTCGCGCACGGCTGCCGACGCCTTGCGCTTGCGGCCATGCAGGCTGACACCCCAGCGTCCCCATGCCCTCGTCCTCTGCTGCTGCTGCTGCTGGCTGCTGCTGCAGTGGGGCCGTGTCCTGCAGGGCCACCGCAGCCGCTCTCTTCCGCAGCCGCCGCTGCTGCTGCACGCACGCTGCTGTCTGCGGCAACCGCAGCAGCGCGCCTGGGAGGCACCGCCTTGAAGGCAGCAGCTGCATTGGCTGCTGCTGCTGCTGCTGGCTGCACGGGGCGACTTCACTGCTGCTGGCTGCTGCTGGCGGTGCAGCAGCTGCTGCTGCTGTTGCTGACTTGCCTGTGCCGCTAGGACCGCTCAGCTTGCCGCTGCCGGCTGGCTTGAACTTGAGCTTCAGCTTCTTGCTGTGCAGCCTGACCGGCGCCGCTGCAGCTGACTTGGCTGGCTCGGCGGCAGCAGCAGCAGCAGCAGGAGCGGCAGCCGCGCTGGTTTCTGCCGCCGCGTCGGGCTCAGGCGCGGGCGCCGCCAGCTCCGGCGCAGCAGCCTGGACCGGCTCGGGCAGCAGCGGCAGCAGCACGCCAGCCGCCGCCGCCGCGCGCGCGGCCACGACCGCCTCCGCGACTGCCTCGGCCTCTGTCGCGAGCGCGGCCTGCAGCGCGGGCAGCTCCGGGGCCGGCATGCCCCTGCGCTGCGCGCGCTGCGTCACCGCGTCGGCCTCGTACTCCTGCATGTGGCGCTGCGCGACCGCCCTGGCCGCGCGGTGCGCCGCCTGCGCTGCCGCGAGCGCGGCCGCCTGGGCCGGCCCCGCGCCCTCACCCCGCGCGGCGCGCTCCGCGGCGCCCAGCGCCTTCTTGGCGACCTCCTCGTCCAGCACCCACTGCGGCTTGACCACCCAGCGCCAGCCCTGCTTCTTCTTGGGCAGCGAGAAGATGCTGCCCTTCTTGCGCTTCACCGCGCGCTTCTTCGCCGCCGCCTGCTGGCCGCCGCTGCCCCGCCGGCCGCTGCCGGCCTCGACGCCGCCGCCCGCGCTGGCGCTGGTGCCGTGCGCGCCGGCGCCCGCTGCTGCTGCTGTTGCTGCTGTTGTGTGCTGCAATGCGCTGCCTGGAGGTGCCGGCGCTGCTGTTGTGGCGGCCGACTTTGAGGGAGGCCCTGCTGCGGTTGCCACTCCCGGTACTGGTGCTGCTTGCTGCGCTGCTGTGGCGCCCGTGGCAGCGGGAGCACCAGCTGCTGTGGCACTTTGTCCACCAGCAGCAGCAGCAGCAGGCTCAGCAAGCGCTGGGCCCTCGGCAGCTTGCTGCTCAGAGGCACCCGACTTGCCGCCAGCCGTGGCGGCTGCCGTGGCGGCTGGGCCCTGCCTGGCGTCATGGGCGCGCCGCTGCTGCTGCTTGCTGTGCGCGGGGGGGCCGGCGGCAGCTGCTGCGCCGTCTGAGGTGCGCCGCCGCTGCCGGCTCGCCTGCCTGGCGGCTGCAGGTGCCTGCTGCTGCTGCTGCTGCTGCTGCTGCGGGGCCACCTCATGCAGCTGTTGCTGCTGCCCTGCACCTACACCTGCTGCTGCTGCTGCTGCTGCTGCTGCTGTGGAGCCGTCAGCTGCTGATTGGCTGGGCAACGCGCCACCAGCGGCAGGTGTCTGGTGTGCTGCTGCTGCGTCATGCCTAGCAGCATGCCGTGTGGTGAGCCGCGGATGCTGTGCTGCGGCATCCTCAGCAGCAGCAGCAGCAGCAGCAGCAGCAGCAGCATCAGCATCAGCATCTGGTGCAGCTGGTGCTGCCTCTTGTTTGGCTTGTGTGGCCTTGGCTTCAGCAGTTGCTGCCGGCCCTGCAGCTGCAGCAGCGGCCTTGCCAGCTGCCGCCTTTGACTGCCTGGCCTGAGCGCGCTTGGGCTTGCTGCCTGCAGGATGCGGGGGACCGCCCACCGCAGGAGGCGGCTGCGGCTGCTGGCTTTGCTGCGCTGGCTTCCGAGAATCCTGCGCAGCAGCTGCCTGCAGCTTGTGTCTGCTGCCCCTGCCATCTCTACCGCAGCCCCCTGCCTGCTCATCCTGCTGCTGGTGGTCATCGATGCTGTGCGCTTGAGCAGAAGCTGGCGCTGCTGCGACTCCTGCTGCTGCTGGTGCGGCCTCTGCTGCTGCTGGAGGTGCTGGTGGCGCAGCTTTCTTCACCAGAGCAGCAACGGCGGCCTGCCTGGCCTTGTGCACAGCCAGTGCCACCGCCGACTTGGACTTGTGGCTCTTCTTGGCCTTGGTCAGCGCATTGGCAGCGGCAGCGTCTGCAGCAGCGGCTACTTTAGGAGGCAGCTGGACGGCATCAGCGCCACACGCACCACGGCCACCAGCTGCAGCAGCTTCACCCACTGCAAGAGCAGTGGCTGCCGCCCCTGCGCCTGCTGGTGCTGCTGGTGCTGCTTGTGGCGCTGCTGCTGCGTCGCCAGCACCGCTGGACTGCCGCAGACGGCCGCGGGGCCTGTCTGCAGCCGCCTCAACATGTGCTGCCGCCTCAAGCAGCTTCTGCAGCTCACTAGGCTTTTTCTTGCTGCCACCAGCAGCAGGTGGCGCAGCTGCCACGGCAGCCTCGCCTGCTGCTGCTGCCGCTGCTGTACCGTTACTTGATGGCTGCTGGGCATTCGCTGGCTGATAATGTTGCTGCTGCTGCTGCTGCTTGGCCCGCCTCTGCTTGGCCTGCTTGGCTCTGTGCACTGCGCGCTCAGCGCCAGCCGCCTGCTGCTGTGGCTGCTGCTGTTGCTGGCCAGCCTGCTGTGTTTGGTCGGGAGGGGCTGCAGCCTCGCCCTGCACGGGCTGCTCCTGCAGCTGTGGCTGACGCTGCTGTGCATGCCCAGCCTCCTGTGCTGCTGCTGCTGCAGCTGCAGGGTGATGCAGCACAGGTGATGCTGCTGCTGCCGCAAGTGTCAGCCCATGCGGGTGGCTGTCGGCATCGCACATGGCAGCAGCAGCGTCGGAGTTGTCGGCAGCACCGCTGCCAGCATGCGAGTTGTGGTTGCGGGTCTCCCTGCGCGGCATGAACTGCATGAACGTCCAGTCGACCTGCCGCTGCTTCTTGCCGGGGCTGCCGGTGCCGTAGCTGGCATCCGACGCAGCAAGCGCAGCAGCAGCAGCGTGAGGCTTCTCTTCTCCTGCTGCCGCTGCTGCTGCTGGCTCAGCAACTGGTGTGTGAGGCGCTGCGGCAGCTGCACCTGGTGCATGCTCAGCAGCAGCAACAGGAGGAGCAGCAGCAGCTGCACCTGGTGCATGCTCAGCAGCAGCAACAGGAGGAGCAGCAGCAGCTGCACCTGGCGCATGCTCAGCAACATCAACAGGAGGAGCAGCAGCAGCTGCACCTGGTGCATGCTCAGGAGTAGCATCAGCAGGAGCAGCATCAGCAGGAGCAGCAGCCGCAGGAGTCACGCTGCCACCGCCACCCCTGGCTTTGGCCCTAGAGCGAGCCTTGCCAGGCCCTGCAGACTTCTTGCTGCTGCCAGCGGCACCTGCAGCAGCTGGAGTTGCTGCTGCAGTGCCTGCTGCTGCCACCTGCTGCTGCAGCTGTGGTGTGCTGTCCTTCTCACGCTTCACAGCAGCAGCAGCAACAGGGGCAGCGGGGGCAGCAGCAGCAGCGCCGCCGCCGGAAGACGAGCGTGCCCTGGCCCTCAGCTGCCGCTTGCCGCCTGCTGCGTCGCCCGCTGCTGCTGGTGTCACTGAAGCCTCGTGCACAGGCTGCGCTTGCTGCTGCTGCTGCTGCTGCTGCTCGTTCTCCTGCTTGACCTCAGGATGATGTGGCGCGTGGTCCGTCCTGTGGCGGGTGCGCGCAGCGGGCCCCGCAGCCGCGATTGCCTCCGCGGCATCAGCAGCAGCAGCAGCAGCAGCAGCAGCAGCAGCATGTGCTCGAACAGCTTCTGCCACAGGAGCAGCAGCCGCACCGCTCCTCCTGCCGCCCTTCTTCCTGCTGCTCCCAGCTGCAGCAGATGCAGGAGCAGCAGGAGGGGCAGCAGCAGCGGCAGCCTTGGCTGCGCCAGCATGCTGCTTGCGGTCATGCCGTGGCTGCTCAAGCACGTCAGGTTTGCCGTCGGGCTGTGCCGCATGCTGCCGTGTCGTCCTGGCGCTGCCGCTGCCGCCGTCCGTTGCGCTGCTGCTGCGTCGCCGCCGAGCACTGTGAAGCTCAGCCGCCGCTGCTGCTGCACCGGTGCCAGCAGGAGCCTGCGGGGCACCTGGGCTGCCGCCAGCAGTGCTGGACCGCCGCCTGCCCTTGCTGTCCCTGGCTGCTGCCGCTGCTGCCACTGCTGCGGCCACTGCTGCTGCGCTGGCCTGTCGGTGAGCCTTGCGGAGGCACTCCTTGCAGCCGGTGGGGCAGTGCCTGCACTTAGAGCAGCCCAGCTTGATGGTGGGCTCTGCTGCTGCTGCTGCAGGTGGGCTGCTGCTGCTGCTGGTGTGGCTGCTGCTGCTGCTGCAGGTGTGGCTGCTGCTGCTGCTGCAGGTGTGGCTGCTGCAGGTGTGGCTGCTGCTGCAGCCCCTGCTGGGTCTGCTGCAGCACCCGTCACGTCCACACTTGGCACAACAGCTGCTTCTGGCTCTGCACTTTGCCTAGCGGCTGTTGCTGCTGCTGCTGCTGCATCTGCCGATCCACTTGACGGGACTGCTGAACCTTGATCAGCAGTGCCTGCTGCTGCGAGGTCAGCAGCATGCGCATCAGCTGGCTGTGCTGCTGCTGCTGCTGCAGCAGGCTCTGCAGCAGGTGGAAGTGCTGCACCTGCCGCACACTCAGCAGCTGCTGCTGCTGGCTCTTCTGCTGCACCTGCCGCAACATTGGCCGCAGCTGCTGCTGGCTCTTCTGCTGCACCTGCCGCACACTCGGCGGCAGCTGCTGTCACTTCTTCAGCAGCAGGGTCTTCTCCTGTGGGCTCAGCTGCTGCTCCTGCCGGCTCTTCAGCAGCAGGGTCTTCTACTGTGGACTCAGTTGCTGCTCCTGCCGGCTCTTCAACAGCAGGGTCTTCTACTGTGGGCTCAGCTGCTGCTCCTGCCGGCTCTTGAGCAGCACGGTCTTCTACTATGGGCTCAGCTGCTGTTCCTGCCGGCTCTTCAGCAGCAGGGTCTTCTACTGTGGGCTCAGCTGCTGCTCCTGCCGGCTCTTCAGCAGCAGGGTCTTCTACTGTGGGCTCAGCTGCTGTTCCTGCCGGCTCTTCAGCAGCACGGTCTTCTACTATGGGCTCAGCTGCTGCTCCTGCCGGCTCTTCAGCAGCAGGGTCTTCTACTGTGGGCTCAGCTGCTGTTCCTGCCGGCTCTTGAGCAGCAGGGTCTTCTACTGTGGGCTCAGCTGCTGCTCCTGCCGGCTCTTCAGCAGCAGGGTCTTCTACTGTGGGCTCAGCTGCTGTTCCTGCCGGCTCTTCAGCAGCAGGGTCTTCTACTATGGGCTCAGCTACTGCTCCTGCCCGATCTTCAGCGGATGGGTCTTCTACTGTGGGCTCAGCTGCTGCTCCTGCGGCTCTTCAGCAGCACGGTCTTCTACTATGGGCTCAGCTGCTGCTCCTGCCGGCTCTTCAGCGGCAGGGTCTTCCATTGTTGACTCAGCTGCCGCTCCTGCCCGCTCTGCAGCAGCAGGGTCTTCTACTGTGGGCTCAGCTGCTACAGGAGCCGCCTCAGCTGCACTTTGCTCAGCTGGAGGTGCTACAATATCTGCTACCTCAGGCTCTGCTGCTGCACCAGCCACATTTGCAGAAGCAGCAGCAGCCTGGCTGCCAGATTCACCAGCGGCCTTGGGTGATTCTGCTGCTGCTGCTGCTTGAAGTGCTGCTTTGCCCTCAGTTACATCACTGCTTGCAGCAGCAGCACCGCTAGGCAGTTCTGCACCACCACCACCACCACCACCACACCACCACCACACCACACCAGCAGCAGCAGCAGCAGCAGCCTCTGCCTCTTCAGCAGCGGGAGCGTACTTGTCTTCAGCGGCAGCGTCTGCGCCCTGCTCCGGTGCAGCAGCAGCGTCTGCACCCTGCTCCGGCGCAGCGGTAGCGTCTGCACTTGTGCTGGGTGCAGCAACAGCTGCATCTGCATCTTCTGCATCTACAGCGGATGTAGGCTCTTGTAACAAAGGCGGTGGCGGGTGTTGCTGCTGCACGTGCTGCCCCACAGCAGGAACACAAGCAACACTGGCATCTCCAGGAGCTGTGCCTGCTGCTTGCTGCTGGTCAGCCGCAGCTGATGCGGCAGCATCCTGCGGCATCGCTGGCTGCTGCTGCTGCTGCTGCTGACCTGGCTCAGGCAACTGCTGCTCAAGCGCAACGCTATCGTCATCACCTGCTGCTGCTGCCTTTGACTGTCTTGTCAGTAGAAGGGTCATGTCAGCATCAGCAACAGCTGCCCCTGGCGCCTCATCTGCTGCTGGGAGCTGCTCAGGCAAACACGCCACAGCTGCTTCCACTGCAGCAGCAGCAGCAGCAGCAGCAGCAGCAGCAGCAGAGGCAGCTGCTGCCTCCGCTGCTTCACCGCTTGGCGCAAGGCTGGCAGGTTCAAAGCCCGCAGGGACGCCAGCAGCAGCAGCAGCAGCAGCAGTAGCAGCAGCAGCAGCAGCAGCAGGCTTGCTTGGCTCTGACTGCTGACCTGCTGGCTGCTCGTGTGCTGCAGCGGCCGGCTCATCTGCAGGTGCAGCAGCAGCGCCTGACGTTGTGACCTCATTTGCTGCTGGTGCTGCTGCTGTCTGGGCACTGCCAGCGGTATCAGCAGCAGCGTGTGGAGCATCGTCAAGATCTGCAGTTGACGATGCAGCACTGGCAGAATCAGCTGTCTCAGCCGCACCATCCCCTGCACCAGTCGCCTGCAAGTCTCCCGCTGGTGATGCTGCTGCCTCTCCCGCGGCTGCCATGTTGGAAGTTGCTGCATCTGATACACCAGCGTGCTCCTGCTGGCTTACATCGCCCTCCATGTCCACGCTTGGCACTGCTGCTGCTGTTGCAGCAGCCAGCCGCTGAGTACCGTCAGCACCACCCGCGTCTTGCGTGCTTGGTGTGGCTGCCATGTGCTTGCTGCCCTCAGCCGCCTCAGCAGCTGCTGAGTCAGAAGCAGCTGCAGCAGCAACAGCAGCAGAGATGCCAGCTGGCTGCTGTACTGCTGCTGCTGCTGCAGAGCAAGCCGCAGCTGCAGTATCACCCCCTGCATCCTCTTCTGGCTGCATCTGCAGGTCTGCTGCACCGTCTGCTGCATCATCTGCTGCAGAAGCAGGTGCACAAACAGCAGCAGCCTCACCGGCTGCTGCAGGTTGCTGCTGCTCCTGCTGCTGGCTAGGAGGCAGCAGCCCCAGCTCAGGCACCGGCTGCAGAGGAAGCTGCAGTCCAGACACGGCAGCAGCACCCTCGGAGCCCTGTTGCTGCTGCTCTGCTGCCTGCTGCAGCTTCATCCAGGATGGCACCCGTGCTGACCGCCTGCCTTTGGCTGGGGTGCTGCCTGGGCACGACTGATCATCCAAGCCCTCCAGCTGCTGTGCGGGCAGGCACAAAACGTCGAGCTGCTGCGGCCGAGGCCTGCCGCTGCTGCTGCTGCCTGGCTGCTGCTGCTGCTGCTGCTGCTGCTGTTCAGCCTGCTGCTGGTGAGGCGCCGGCGAAGCTGCTGCTGCTGCTGTAGAGCTAGTGGGGGTGGCAGCAGCATCTCCAGGTGTCCCCACCTCTGCTTGCGCAGGTGCTGCAACTGCTGCCAGCGCTGCAACTTCATCAGGCAGAACAGCAGCCTCCTGCTGATCACTGCTCTGCTGCTGCTGCTGCTGCTGCTGTTCCTGCTGCTGCTGTTCCTGCTGCTGCTGTTCCTGCTGCTCCTGATCCTGCTGCTGCTGCCATACAGCAGCAGGTGATGCTTCCCCTGCTGCATCACCAGCAATGCAGGCAGCTGCAGCAGCAGCACCTGCAGCTGCAGCAGCACTCAGCTTCCGCTTCTTGGGGGCCGGTGAGCGCTCACCCATGCTGGCGCTGGCGGGGCGCTCGCGCTTGCCCAGGTGGCTGCTGTTCCTGCTGCTGCCGCCTGCTGCCGCTGCGCCCTCGACCTCCCCTGCCTCGCACTCGCTGGCTATGCCCAGCAGCCGGGCAGTGCGCCTCCAGCCGGCAGCGCAGCGCAGCCACACGTCGCCGCTCCTTGCGGGCAGCTGCCCAGACGCAGCGGCAGGTGGGGTTGCCGCGGCTGCTGATGACGACGCCGGCCCAGCAGCTGGGGCTAACGCGGCTGGCACAGGAGCCAGCGCTTCTGCCAGCGCTTCTTCTGCTGCTGGTGCTGGTGCTGGTGGGTCCACTGCTTGCTGGAGGCCGGGTGCTGCTGCTGGCAATGCTGCAGCATATGCTGCTGTCTGGTCTGCCTGCTCCAGCTCTGGCATCTCCGCAGCAACATCAGCGGCTGCTGCTGCCACCTCAGCTTCCAGGCGCTGTGCTGCCTGGTCTGCCGCAGCACCATGCACTGCTGCAGCGGCAGGCGCTGCCCCAGGCTGCACTGCAGTGCTGCTGCTCGTGCTGGCCATCAGGGGCAGGCCCTCAGGCACTGCTGCTGCTGCCATTGCCGCAGCTGCTGCTGCATCAAACACTGCTGCTTCATCTGCAACCAGCGCCAGCCCCACCTGCTGCTGCTGCTGCTGCTCCTGCAGTTGCTGCTGCTGCTCCTGCAGTTGCTGCTGCTGTTCCTCCTCCTGCTGTGCTGCAGCCCGGCGCATGGAGTGCCGCACAGGCGCTGCAGCTGCAGCAGCCGCTTGCCTCGCACGCATCGGCGCTGCTGCTGCTGCGGATGCTTCAAGCAGCGCCCGCACCCTAGGCCTGCCCTTGGGCTTGCCAACGCTCGTCAGCTTGTGCCCTGCGCCATGAACGTTACGCGCCCCACCAGCACCAGACACCATGCTGCCGCCAGCAAGGCCTTCAGCAGCACCTGCTGCTGCTGCTGCTGCATCAGCCTGGCCGGGCAGCCAGCCGGGGTCAAACCCTGCTGCTGCTGCTGCTGCTCGAGCTGCTGCTGCTGCTCGAGCTGCTGCTGCTGCTCGTGGCGTGGCTGTTGGTGTGGCTGCTGCTGGCAGCTGCGGCAGCGATAGGCCTGGCGGCAGCGGGCTGGCCGAATGGGAGCGGCCACGCTTGGCGCCTGCAGCAGCAGAAGGGGCGCATGGAAGCCAGCGTGAAGCAGCAGGAGGGGCCGCCAGCGGCAGATGTCGATAGCACGGCTGCAACCTCTTCTGGTTGCCAGCAGCCGCACGATGGCCGCACACCTGAGATCCACCAACAGTGCAGCAGGCGTGAAGCGTGGAGCTGCGAGCGGTTGCTACCCACGCACCCGCACAGCACGGCAATGCTGAATGTTTGCACGGCCAGCCCCAGCCACACACACGCCGCACGGCACGCCGCACCTCTCCATGGCTTGCCGGCAGCACGGCCAGCCTCCGCAGCCAGCAGCTGCGCGTAGGGCGGCGGCTCCTGCCAGCCTGGCGGGGGCGGGTGCAGTGCGTCGTACGCCTCCGCGCGGGCGGCGCAGGCCAGCAGGCGGCGCAGCAGCGCGCCCAGGCTGGTGACCGGCGTGCCTGCAGGCAGGGGGGGCGCCAGGTGGCGGGCAGCTGAGTCATCATTAGGCTGCTGCCACGCTGAGCAGACAACAGATTGCGCTGCTGGTGTGCGGCACCTCGGCAGCATGCCTGCTGGGCATTGCCGTTCTGCAGCTACTCGCTCGTGTGCAAGCTTACTGCTGCCAGCCGTGCACCAATCACTGACATCCCGCTGCTGAAACCCTTTCCACAGCACTGCCAACCATGTGCCAATGCACTGCAGCCTACTTGCCAGCCACCACTGCCACCATCACACCACCCCGCCCGGCATCTAGCCACCAACCTGCTGAGCTGTAGTGCTGCAGCAGCGCCGCCATTGGCTCCTGGCGCAGCAGAGCCCCAAAATCCGCGGCGATGGCAGCCAGTGGCGCCGCCACCACTGCCGCCACCGCGTCTGCGTACTGCTGCGGCTTGATGTTGTACGAGCCGCGCCCAAAGCCGTACCCGTACTTGCCGTACCTGCATGCGTGGCGCAGAAGAGAAAAAGAGCAGCCATGCGTGCAGGGGTGGAGCCCATGGTGACGTGCGCTGACTTGTGTGCATATGCAGAGCCAACATCTGGGCACATGCACGGTTGGCATGTCATGGCGAGTGTCCAGCTGCAGGAAAGTGCAGAAGTGCGGCTTCAGTCAGCCATCGCGCCCAAACTCCACCGAGTCGCTGCTGCAGCCCGCCAGCTCACCAGGTGGTGCCAAAGGCTGCAGTGTGCAGCACCCGCAGCAGCATGCCGGACTTGTTGGACACGTCCTCAACCGACACAGCCCGCGCGCGCAGCAGCACGCACAGCCTGTCCCACACAATCAGCAGCTGCTTGCCTGCAGAACACGCGGCAGTGCAGCAGGCGCGGCAGGCGCAGCAGAGGCGTTGCTGTGCTGAGCACATGCCAGACGGTGCCTGCTGAGGATGGCTGCTGCAACATGCTGCCACCGTGTCTGCACATTGCACCGGCCGGCTGTTGCATCACTTTGGTAGAATCCTGCACCCGATAGTTCACCCAGCCGTTGCTGCTGCCACTGCTTCATTGAGCAACTGGAGCCTGACTTTGCGTGGTGTTGCAGCTTCTGATAAACACCTTCCTTGTGCACTGAGAACATTGTTACGCCAACCAACTGTGTCCCGTCAGTTGCCATGACGCCAGCTGCAGCACCCGCCAGGCCACCACCCAGCCCTCCTCTCCTGCAAGCCCAGCAGCGCACCTATCAGCTTGCGCGAGCCGCCCTGCGAGCCGTTCATGCGCAGCAGGTGGCCGTAGCCGTTGGCGTGCAGCACGCCATGCAGCAGGTGATCGTGGCTCTCAAACACGCTCGCTGCTGCGTTGTAGGGCCCGTAGTCATCCTCGCCGCCCTCCCCTGGTGCTGGCGGGCTCCACTTGTGAGACAGCGGCAGCCTGCCGAGGTACTTGCCCTCCACCACTGCTGTCAGCTGCCGAGTGTCCTCCACTGTGGCTTCGCTGGGCACGATGAAGTGGTAGCGGCTGTTGCACACCGGGTGGTGCTGCCATCCTGCAGCGTGTGCAGGCAAGGGCAGCGGAACAGCACTGCAGGCGGCGCCACGACCATGCGGTGCTCACTAGGCAGAGGTATGACGCTGCTGCTGCGTCCAGGCATGCTGCAGCACCAACACCCGCTGCATACGGGCGCAGAACAGCTGGGGGGTGTGCACTAGGTGGGGTGTGGCTGCGCAGACTTGAGCTAAAAGCAAGCAGAAAAGTGCAAGTGTTGTTGTAACTGCAGCTGCTGCTGTCTCGCTAACCAATGCCGGCCCTTGGTGGCCCTGTTCCTGCAAGTGTCCCTGTCGACGCTGGCGATGCTTGTGCAGTTGGGATGCAGTGTTGTTGAGCACATGCACGGCAGCCGTCTGAGCTACAGCCAGGGACGTGTAAGGGTCGACATGCACTTGCTAGATGGAAAGATGTCGCCCTGCCCCATGGAGCCTCAGCCCTTCTTGCAGATGCCACCCTTGCTGCTGCTCACCCATGCATCTGCACTGGTCACAGACAGTACCATCCTTCTCATCCAGCTTCTCCTCATACACGTGCAGCAGGGTAATGCCCTGGGCCGATCTTAGCTCAACAATATAGGCAGTAGCCCTACGCAGGCCTCCCAGCGGAACTTTCCTGCCATACTGGGCAAGGAAGGCTTTGACGTTGCACCTGAAGGCGTCCGCATAGAGAGGCACCGGGCACAGCCAGGGCGCCTCCGGTTTTTGTTGATGTACAACAAGCGATCCCATTGTTTGGCCGTGCCTCACGCAGCACTCATTGATCAGCCCACAGAGCTAGTGAGCAGCAAAAGAAGCATGGGTGTGTAGCGGCATAGCCATGCTTGATCACTTCAAAGCAACTCCATGTCTGGTTCGAGACAGGGCTAGCAGCCCTCACAGCTTGCTGGGCCGAAACAAGTTGGGACCGAGTCACTTCTTGCTGAACCGTCCAAGCAAGGTGAAGGGTGTGTCATAGGTACTAAAACGTGCTAAACATGCTCTTTTAACCTCATTTGTGATGTGAACCACATGCGTGCTGCACACGACAGCAAGATTTTCAAGCAGCAGTGGAAAATGGCATGTGAAAACAAGTAAAGCTGGTGCCTGGTGCTGCTAGAAGCTGAGCTTGAGTCTTTCATGCAAGCTCCACATGATATCTCATCGGTTGATTCACTTGCGGCAGGACAACGAAAACGAAAGGGAACCTGGCATTCACGCGCCAACGGTGGAAAGGGGGCCACAGGGCCCAGGATAGCTCAAGCGCACCATGAACCCATTTTTTCGATACCTTCCACCTTTCAGTAGACCTATGGTCGACGCAGTAGTTGTTACGAGAAGTTCGTGCTGAGGGAATGATGAACACCGTGAACTACCATAATCCACCGTTTGTTTTCGCCGCGCACTAATTTCGTCCCTTGCAACATCTGCCAAGTATGTTTGGCTGCACACCGAACGTTTTCAACCAAGGCTTCCAGGAGTTTTTGACCGGCCAATAGATGTTTTCGCCGACACCGCTCTTGCAATGTGCATATGCACCGGATATCCGCCTGCAAACACGTGTATGATGGGCTGCATGCAATCACAAGCATTAGAGAATGCCTGGCTGGTGGATGGAGCTTATGTGTCCCTCGAACACTGCTGTTGCTGCTGCTGCTGGTGCTGCTGCTGCTACTACTGCAACACTGTAATAGCTGTCACCCCTGCAGGGGTTTTCCTGGCCACTAAGTGTTTTTGCCCTGTCCGCCGCAGATGACTCCCAACCACCAAATGTATTTCGCCTCAACACGTCAAAGCAATCATCTTACCAAATTGTAGAGCAAAAACATTTGGTGAACTACGGCAGACAATGAGTAAAAGCTTACGCCACTTCATCATTAATGCGTGGTAAAACCTTGCTGACTCATCATCATCATCATATTACCCATTCAAGCCATAGCATCAGCGCCGTCAAACCTTTCTGAATATTGCTTATACAATGAGCTGGTGCCAAGTAAGGTGCTGCTAAAAAGCTGATTGCGGAGAACCTGCACTGCAAGCCCGTGTACAGCCCAGCACTACCCAAACAATCATGCCTGCATTCCTGCTGCAGTGGAGGCTGCTGGGCCCTAATTGCAAGCAGCTTCATGTTTTGAGCCAGACTCTGGCTATGTAGTACATAGCGTGCCACTTCGATGTGCAGCCAGGTACAGGTGATGCGAGGCTGGGGTCATGGATGATTACCACTGGTGACAGCAGCTGTAACGCTATGGACAACCAGATCTGTTACAACCTGCTGGATCCCACAAAAGCAGAGCCAATACGTGCACTAAACCTATTCTACACAAGACGTATTATACTTAAAAGCCTCACACCGGATAAATTTTGTAACCAGCATATGCCAACACACGCATTCTAAAAGTCATGAGTCTGCTTAGCATCATGGGTGTGCTTAGCATGCACGATGCTGCAGTGCTGCAGCTGCAGCCGCCGAACAATGCAAGACGTGTATAACAGGCCATCATGGCTGAGGAAGTCCTAATACCAGTCAGCTAACAACAGGTAAAACTTTCCCTGCTGGCAAGCTTGGCATCAGGGTATGCCATGCATACAAAACGGCCTGCGGCAAACATCTTTACACACACAGCAACATTGCCTACTGCAGAGCACAACTGGAGTATGCACCCTGCCCTCACCCAACAGGCAGTGCATGCGGTCAAAGGCCTGGCAAGCTGCCAGTGGTGTGGTGCAGCCGACCACTGGTCGGCTGCTGGCAGCCGGAGTCAGCCTGGCAGCCTGCGTCACATCTATAAATAACACAAGTGGTGAGAACACAAATTGTGTATCTGCAAGACTCTGCATGCATGTCATGCACGGTTTGCAGCACATGAGCTACAAAGCCTTTCCATGGCAACTTGCCTGCTCTAGCTGCCTCACAGCTGCTGCTGTGTGTGATCATGCTGGCAGCTGACAGCAGCACGCTAAACCACACACGTACTGCAAGGTCATCCATGGATACACTGTTCAATACCAAATACCAAATACCAACACTTGCCAAGGGTAACTCATGCTATGGTTGGCTAGGCCGCTGTGCACATTGGTGCCTGCCCTGTTGCGATGACCAGTCTACAGTCGTCAGCACGAGGGCTGCTGGTGCATTGCAGTGTTCAACTCCATTGCCAATGACATCCTCAGCATCACTGTAACTGTGCAATGCAGCCATCTCAACAGCCCAAGGCACATACTATGCCACAAGTGACCACTTTAGTATGGGAAGTGCTGCAGAGCCTGATTAGCAGTTGGCAAGTGGCCATGCTCAACACTGTGCAGTGTACTCTGTGTCAGCAAACATCTTACGGTGTTGTCCGCCACGTGCTCAACCAGCACTGCGGTACAACCGCTGGGCGGGCGTGAGCTGCTGCTGCTGCTAATGTTAGGCTGCAGTGACCTGGATGCGCTTGGGCTGTGGCTTGGGCTGCGGCTCTGCCTTGGGCACTTTGATGCAGAGCACACCCTTGTCCAGGCTGGCGGCGATCTCATCCTCCTTCACTGACTCAGGCAGCGCAAAGCTGCGCGTGAACTGGCTGAAGTGACGTTCACGGCGTACCACCTGGTGGTGGAGAAGTGGGAGGTGTACAGAGGCATGGCAGCAGCAGCAGCAGCAGCAGCAGCAGCAGCAGCAGGGTCAGTATGCCGCATTGTCAGGTACACAGCCAGTGCGTTGTTGACGATATTTTAGGCTGCATGATGATCTAAAGTGATGTCTGTACATGTTACTGATACTTGTGTTGAGGACCTGAAGCCACCATGTCGCTCATGCAAGATTATAGCAGCAGCTGTTGCAGCCGCTGTGGTGGCTGTATCTGATACGAGGCTGTAAGCAGCCAGTGCACTTTCTGGCAACAGGTTTGTGACACTGGCTGCAACAGAAATTGGCAGGATGTGGGTAAAACTGGCTGCAATAGAAGTGGTCGCAAAAGCAGCCTGCTTCTGTGTCATGGCTGCGTTCTCCACTACAGGCGTATAGGCTCAAGCTGAGTCCGCCCCTGGCCCTCATACGTGACCACCCTGTAGTAAGCGCCCACCGCTCCCCCGGCCCCTTACCTTGCCCTCCTTCTCATCGGCCTTCTCCTCTCTCCTCTTGCCGCTGATGGTCAGCATGCCGTCAGCCATTTCCACGTTGATGTCAGCAGGGCAGAAACCAGGTGCATCAGCATGCAGCAGGTAGGCATCCTTGGTCTCCACAATGTCCTGCAAGTGCGTACGATGGCAGCAGCAGCATACAAGTCTTTGTCAGTGGTGGCACTTGTAGTCTCGCAAGGCCTAGCAAGGGGGAATAGGCGCTGCTGTGCCTGCAGGCCAGCTGGCTGGTTTTCCGGAATCTTCTATCTGGACTCGCGCTGGTCAATGCCACGTGCACAGGAGCTGCTGTCGCGGCACCAGGAATATATTGCAGCAGAGATACCGCTGCAAGTTCTGGCCTGTACCATAGGCCACACCCTGCTGGGGGACTGCTGCTCTGACAGAAGCGTTGCATGTGTTCTGTGCATTCAGTACTCTAAGATATTCTACACTAGCACCAGTACTGATCTGTAATGTGCATGCAAGCATGCTGCAGTCGAACAACTAGGTCAGCATGATAATGCTACCAACCGCAAAGAGCAATCAGGGTTGTGTACACATGTGCTGCAACGAGTGGTGGCTCACCATAGGGTGTGCTGCCGTGCTTGCACCAGCAGAGCTCGTCAATGCGGGCATGCGTGCCCCGACATCAACGCCGGTGAGGGCACGGTTGAAAGCGCGATCCATAGCGCGCTCCATCTGCCCAAAAAAAGGATCAGTGGTTCCAAAAAGGGAGAGAGCCATCGCTGAACGGCTGTAGTATCAATACAAGCGCTAGCGCGTGCGTGAAGATTTTAGGCACTAAGGGGCTATAGAAAGCGTCGAGTATAGGTACCGCAGTATGAAAATCTTAGATTCTCATGCTTGGAGCTGTAATATATATACCGCAAGGCACGGCTGTCACCCCTCGAATGTTCTCCAGAACTCTCCAGAGTTCTTGTGCTCTCCAGATCAAACTCGAAATGATCGCACAGCTTCCAGACATACCGCGACAACGTTAGAGCTGCTGGCACCATCTTTACGACGGAATAGGATTTTCTTCTGCTCCTGTGACGAAAAGATGCAGCGAAACATGTACATGTCCAGGGCTCAGCTGCAGCCTGCAGCACGGCATTTCAACACTGTTCATTTGTTGCCGTCAAGAGCTTAACAATACACAAGTCAAAACCTTTGCAATTGTTTTCTTCCGTGTATTACACCTGGTGTAAAACCCGTTTGATGGCCAAGCTTATGATCATGTTCACCTGACCCGGCACGTGCACTGAGCACTAGTGCAGTACTGCGTGACGCGCTGATCATGAGCAGTGCACATATGGCAGCTGGCCGTGCATGGTCATAAATGCAGTTCAAAAAGTGATGTAAGAAGGCTTATGTCTGCATCAGAGTAACCGACTTACCAAGAGGGGCACATGTGCCTGTACAGGCATGCGTTTCAGATGGCATTGTTGCATGCAACTATTTAGTGATACTGTTACAGATATGCAGATACGGGCTTGCAACTTGCTACAATGATAAGCACCTAGGCAGACGCATCACAAACACTCAACAAAGCTTAGGGGCCCCAGTGGTGTGTGCCAAACTGGCATATGGCACGCACAGGAGACTGGGCTGGTGGCATGTGCTTGATGTGCAAACTCTGATCACTAAGGACCAGTTACACAGTCAGCTTTATATTGCGTAAAGCACTGAGGCCTGACTGCAGTAGAAAAGTACACTGTGTTTTGCAAGATTACCAGTAGCACACCAATCCCATGGGCATTAGCACACCAATCCACGACACTCAGTCCTTAACCTCCTTACCCGTCTTGCTTGAAGCAATTGCTTGCTTGCTTGCTTGCTTGCTTGCTTGCTTGCTTGCTTGCTTGCTTGCTTGCTTGCTTGCTTGCTTGCTTGCTTGCTTGCTTGCTTGCTTGCTTGCTTGCTTGCTTGTAAGATGTTGCAGCCAATGCATGACATATATGGCTTACAAACCTGCATTGCCTAAGCATCATAAGTTATTGGCCGTTTTCTTGAGTCGATTATGGTGGGTTGCGCATCCTTGCATCGACCATTTGAACTCCAAGGTAACACAACTTGTGACAAGTAGGGTGCACACAATTCAAACGGCGCCCTTGACTAGGCAACCACGTTGAAAGCTGCATCCCAGTATCAGTGATCATACATCAAACCACCTGCTGCAGCTGTTGCCATTTGCCCTGGTCCGCACAGTTTGAATATTGGTGCGGTACCGAGAGCTGCAGGGACCTGTTTGGCAAAATTAGTCTCTGCACGAATTACAACCATGCTTGTTCGGCAACGAAACCCACTTCGTGTTCAACTGTGGCTGGAGCCAGGCGGGGGTTGCCCCATGCTCGACAGAGCAAGAAAGCGGGGGAGGACTTGCAAGGCTGATCCTGCGGCTAGCTCAGCCGGTACAAGTGCCCTTGGAGCTCTTACGCACGTCTTGGACACATCTAACGAGCCAAGCCGGCAGCATGACATGCTCTCAAGCGTCATTGAGGTATGCCACTGCTGCTGCTCAACAGCGCGTCAGATGTTGGAACACTAGTAGTTCAGACATATTTGGGCTGCTTGTGTGCATATCTGCCCAATACAAGCCACATCTGTAGCCACACTTGCACACCCCACGTGTTGTGTTCATGGTGCTACCACCTTGCAGCCCTCACCCTAAGAGTTATTCCAACTCCAGCATGGCATGCATCGCAAGACCATGGACTTCGGCACAACCTTCTCTCAAGCCAGCACTCATTGCTGGCTGCTGTTGAAGCTTATATTATTTGTGCCACACCCTGCAGGGCCCACACAACAAGATTGGCCCCAAAAACAACACTCGTGCCAACAGCAGCGGCAAGCCGTCCAGCAGCGCCTGCAACCCGGAGAAGCTGCTGTGGGTGTTTGAGCCTGACACGGCCAGCTGCCTTGCAGGATCTGCACACCTTGTGTCCCTGACAGGCACCCGCTGGCAGCTGCTGCCAGAGGAAACAACGCTGTCGTCAACAGCACCAGCAGCAGAGCAGCAGCACGAGTCATCACCAGCAGTAGGGAGTTCCTGCAAGAACCCTAAGGCGCCAGCAGCAGCAACAGCAGCCATTTCAGGCCCCAGCTGGCGCAAGGCACGCGCACAGGGCTGCTCAGGGGGGCCTGCTGGCCTGGTCGGCCGGCGGCTGGCTGTGTGGTGGCCGGATGACCGAGCCCACTACCAGGGCACGGTGACCGACTACTACTGCTGCAGCACCAGCAGCAGCAGCAGCAGCAGCAGCAGCCTCGACACTGCTGCTGCGGGTGGTACAGCTGGCAGCCCAGGAGCACTTGCTGACGGCGCTGCACCAGCAGTGCCAGCAGTGAGTGTCACCGGCAGCAAGCGCAAGGGTGCCAGCACTGGCACGGCTGCAGCTATGCAGGTGGGCTGTATGACGCGCGCTGGTGCTGTGACTCACATGCACGCCACAGGCAGCATGGTCGAAGCACTGCTAGCAGCCTGCCAGTCAGCAACAAGTAGTAAACACCCAGCTATATATTGGGCATTTGAGAGAGACTAGTTACACGTGGGCCCAGTCACCATCTTAGATGGCTCATACCAGCATGAGCCATCTAAGATGGTGACTGGACCCACGTGTAACTACTCTCTCTCTCAAATGACCACTAAAAAGCTGGGTCATTTGTTGCAGGCGTCGCCCAACTTACAGCAGGCATGATCGAGGTGGCTCCTTGACGAAGCTGCTTGTGGTGCCTGTGGCAAACAACAATCCAGGCTCTCCTGCCACCAGCAACACAGCGGTTGACTCCTGCAAGCACTTGCCACATCGCTGCTGTCCTGCAAGCAGCTTCCAACCCACTGCTTTCCTGCAAGAACCACAGATGCTCTGAAAACCGTCCGCACCATGCACAGCTGCCAGCCAGCTCTGTGTGTGCGACACCTTCGTGTTGCCCGCCCTGATCCAACTCAACCACCTTTGTTATGGTGCACATGCGCTGCTGCTGCTGCTGCTGCTGCTGCTGCTGCTGCTGCTGCTGCAGGGCAAGCACAGGGTGCAGTATGATGACGGTGAGGTTGAGCTGCTGGACCTCTGCACCGAAACCTGGCACCTGACAGACCTGGAGGTGCAGCACATAAAAACCCTCAACCAGCAGCAGCAGCAGCAGCAGCAGCAGCAAGGTCACAACGTCAGCAAGCGGGGGCCAACAGAAGTTGTTGACCTGACGTGGCTTGATGCAGCGCCGCTGCCTGCCGCTGGGCAGGTCATGCTGTCCTGGGCAGCTGTCCGGCAGGCAGCAAAGCAGCTGGCCGCTGTAGTGGCAGCTGTCAGGGCTAGGGGCAGCAGCATGAAGAAGGCTGCCGCATCAGGAGGTCATGGGGAGGCAGCTGCAGCAACGGGAGGGACTGCTGCTGGTGCTGGTGCTGGTGGTGGTGATTCTGGATCATCTGATGAGGAAGATGATGACACAGGGGATGATGCAGGCGCAGGTCCGCAGCGCAAGCGGCAGCGCGCAGCAGCAGGCAGTGTGAGGTGGGGCCGCAAGGCAAGGGCTGCGGCCGGAGGCAGCAGCAGCAACTGTGTGAACTCTCCTTCAGCCCCAGCAGTAGCAGCAGCAGCAGCAGCATCAACAGGTTCTGCTGCTGCTATTCAAGTTTCAGCGGCAATCCAGCAAATCAAAGGCCAAGGCTGCAACCCTGCAACTACAGGAGCAGCAGCAGCAGCGGCAGCAGCAGGGCCTGCAGGCATTCCTGCAAGCCGCAGCAGCTTTGTGAAGCAGCTCCTCAGCAATGGATTGCTTGCAGGACTCACCAACCTGGTGGGGGGTGGTGCTGCGCTCGCACTGCCGCCTGTGCCTCCTGCTGCTGCTGCTGGTGGTGGTGGTGGTTGTTTGGGCGCTGCATCTACTGCAATGCTGCCAGCTGCCACAGCAGCAGCAGGCGCTGCCGCCGCTGGCTCAACTGCAGCTACCCCGTGTTGCGCAGCCACAGCAGATGAGATAGCAGCAGCAGCAGGTGCAGTCAGGGCTGGGGATTCTCCAGCAGCCAACAAAGCCGGCGCCAGAAAGGCTGACAAGGCCAGCAGGCACAGCAGCGCCCCACCATCAATATCAGGCCCAGCCAACAAGTCCAATGCAGTGGCACCCCACACAGCAGCAGCAGCGGCAGCAGCAGCAGCAGCAGCAAAGGGCAGCAGCTCGGTGCCCATCGCAGCAGGTCACACAGGTTCAACTTCAGTCACCGCTGTTGCTGGTGCAGCCGTCAGGCAACTCCCTGCACCCGCCTCTGCCATCAACACCGCTGCAGCGCCACCCACCACCCACAAGCCGCCAGAGCATCCCCAGACACAGCCCAGGGCCACTACGCAGCGCCCTACTCCAGCAAATGGGCCAACTGAGGCAGCGGCAGCAGACATGGCAGGAGTGGGGCGCCACCTGCTGTCACCAGTAGAAGAGGCAGCAGCAGTGCTGGCACGCGCGCTGCCAATGCCAATGACACCAGCAGCCAACGATGCAGGTACAGAGGGGCTGAGTGCAGCAGACTTGCTGCGGGCTGTGGCACCCAGCTCTGATGCAGCAGCAGCAGCAGCAGCGGCGGCAGCGGGCTCTGCAACCCACCGCACTGGCGATCTGGGCAGAGGCAGCAGCAGCAACAGCAGCAGCAACATGATGGAGTGCACGTTGTCGGCACCTGTCACATCCAGTGACAAGCATATCCGTGCAGCAGCAGTAGCAGCAGCAACCACTGACTTGGACTGTGCTGACATGGCTGATGGCCCTGGGGCAGCAGCAGCAGCAGCAGCAGCAATGATCGCTGCACCCACAGCAGCATTGGACAGGCACCCCATCAGCGCCCTGCCTCCTCTGCCCCGCAAGCACCAGACGTCAATGTCTGCAGCAGCAGAGGCAGCGCCAGCAGCCAGAATAGCAGCAACAGCAGCAGCTGGGCTGGGGAAGCATACAGGTAGCTGGCAGGACGTGCCAGTGCTGGAATCAGCCTTCAACACAAGCAAGGGGCCAGCAGCAGCAGAAGCAGCGGCAGCAGCTGAGGCAGCTGGGGACAAGGATGCAGCCATGCCAGCAAGGCCCACAAGTGCCCAGCAGCTGCTGTCTGAGCTGCTCGCTGAGCTAGGCCTGGGAGTGGCTGCAGCATGGACCGGAGGTGGCAGCAGTGGCGCAGCAGAGGCAGCAGCTGGCACAACAGCATCAAGAGGAGGAGCTGGTGGCACCAGCTACGGCAGCAGCGGGTCAAGGCTGCAGGCCATATCTGCAACGGACAACCTGCAGTTCAGCCTGCTGATGCCGGGAGCAGCCGCAACAGCAGCAGCAGCACCCGGCGTACAGGGCAATGAGCTGGGCGAGGCTGGCAGGGCCAAAGGAGCGGCTGGGGACCAGGGACGATCAAGTGAAGGCAAGGCAGTGGCAACGCCAGCAGGGGCAGCAGAAGGCCGCAGCGCTGGCGCCAGCAGCAGCAGTTGCCTTGCTGTGCTGCTGGTGCGGCTGCCGGAGGGGCTGCAGCCAGGCAGCGTTGCCGTGAAGAGCAGCAGAACAGCACTGCAGGTGACATACACACAGGCCTGCGCCAATGGTGGCAGCAGCGTCGATGGCAGCAGCAAGAGCCGCATGACGGAAGCAGCAACGCAGGCGGCTGTTGAAGGTTCAGCTGCAGCTGGCGTCAGTGCAGGCAGCCGTTGGCAGCAGCCGGCTGGTATGGGGCACTTCAGTGAGACCGTGTGCCTGCCTGGTGGCTTGGCGTGGGTGCAGCCTGATGCTGCAGCCACCAGCAGCAAGCCTGGCGCTGCTGCTGCTGCTGCTGCTGCTGATGCGGTTGCAGCACTGCCTGAGGCGGCAGGCAGGAGCGGGCAGGCGAAGCAGAGCAAGGCGGCAACCAAGGCAGCTGAGGCAGCTGCAGCGCCAGGCAGGGAGGGGCGTGGCCGCAGCAGCAGGGACCAGGGTGTGCGAGCAACGCGCAGCAGCAGGTCTGTCGCAGCACCTGCCAGGCCTGGGGTGGGTGGTGGCAGGCAGGCCCTGGGGAGGCCTGCATGTGCAGTGCAGGAGGGTGATGCATGTGGTGGTGTTGCGGCAGCCGCAGCGGGTGGCGTCAGCTGCCCAGGTGGTGCTGTGGCGCTGCTGCAGGTGGCTGGCTGTGGTGCAGGTTGTGGGCGTCTGATGGTACTGGGCAGGTGCTGCCGAGTGTGAGGCTGCCTGTGCTGCAGGTGCAGCAGCCGTGACGCACAAGCAAGAAAGCATGCAGTGGCATGGCCTACAATCTTACGGCATGGCTGAAAGCTGGACATCATGGTTGGCATGTTGGAGGCGATAAGTTCCTGGCTGGCTTGTTGCAGCAACGTGTGCTTTGGCGCCAGAACCCTGACACGCATCACAGTGGGGTTGTCATGTTATGTATGTTGCCAACGTACTAGTCCAGTACATGTGCTCAAGTCCAATGTATGCTAGCTGGCTGCGGTACAAATTGTTCCTTGAAGCTTGCATACATCAGCAGCATGACTGAGAGCTGGACTCCTGTGGGTTGGGGTGCAGTAATCCCAGATTTGAGTAGAGTCCCTGGAGCTTATACAACACGCGGCGAACGAGAAGGTAATCCCAAAATTGTATAAGTCAAGATCGACCGAATGGGCCGGCCACTCCATCGAGATCCATCCTCACCAGCATGCCTGGAGCGTCGTGAAGTTATGCATGCACGCAGCATGGGAGGCATTCAATGCCCCCACTCTTACGACTGGCATACTGCAACTTGATGTTTCATGGTGCTTGGTCGACACGCAGATGAAGATGACGATGCCAGCAGCAGTAGGCAGCCCTCCTCAGCAGGAGCAGCAGTGCCTCAGGACGTCATTCAGGCTTTTCTGCAGACACATCAGCAGCAGCTGGATGCACAACAGCTGGCAAGCGCATCATCTATAGACTCGGTGGGTGCTGTACAGCTTGGGCAGTTGAAGGCTGTAGTGCTCACAGAGTGTGGCTGTGCTGCCAGCAACTGTCACTGCCTAAGCTAGAGCGCAACAAGCCGACTAGTGTTGGCCATGGTTTGCTGTGTTTGTGCATGCACACGTTTGGTTGCTGGAGTATGTTATGTGCAGGCACCCCGCTGCAGCCACCTTCTGCCTCCTTATGTATGCTGTGCTCTTGCATTGCAGTTGGATGGTAACGCAGTAGCAGCAGCACTACGCAGCACCAGCAGCAGCATACAGAAGCAGCAAGCAAGAAAACCACAACCGACTGCAGCACCAGTAATAGCTTCCCGCCTACCACAAACCATCTCCACCAGCAGCCGCAGCCAGCAAGTCGCAGCAGGCACAAAAAACAGCGGTAACAGCAGCAGCAGCAAGCCGCGCAAGCCGTTTGTGAGGCGGCTGCTGCGTGCGCTGATGATCACCGGGGCATCGGCCGGCCTGCTTGCTGCTGGGGCCTGGGGCGGCTCCGCTGCGTACAGGCACTACATGGCGCAGCTGGACGACCGGGACCAGCTGGCGAGGCGCGTGGCGGAGCTGAAGAAGCAGGAGGAGAGGCTGGTGCTGCGGTGAGCAGCGTGCTGCTCATTACATGCCTGTGCAAGTGGTCCCATTCTGGCACTTTTGATGCGAGGAGTATGTGGGATTTGCCGTGCTGTAGTGACAGCGGAAAGGGTGCTGTCATGTAATGGTGGTGGTGTTGTGGCCACCACCGCTGTCGTCATGGCACCCTCACTGCTGGCCACCTGTGCCGTGCCGCAGATGCAGCTGGACAAATGCAGCATGTGATATGCTGCTGGTGCGTGTGTTGCAGCTCGCTGAGATCACCACAGCTGGTCTCCAACGCGCTGAATGCTGCAGCAGTTGCAAGACAACACTGGCTGAGCGCTCAGGTCTGTGGCCAGTCAGGGCTTTTGCAATTGCTGCTGCTGCTGCTGCTGCTGCTGCTGCTGCTGCTGCTGCTGCTGCTGCTGCTGCTGCTGCTGCTGCTGCTGCTGCTGCTGCTGCTGCTGCTGCTGCTTGCCGTTGCTGCTGCAGCTGTACTGCTGTGGAGCAGGACCGTGCTGCGCTGCAGGATCTGCTGGCACAGGCCAACGCTGCTGCTGCTGAGGGCGATGCTGCTCGCGCCAAGCTGAAGGCTGAGCTGAGGCATGCGCTGGCAGACAGGGACGAGGCAGTACGGCTCAACCTGAAGCTGCAGGTGGGCTGCCGTACTGCAATTGACATGCGCACCGCCCAGCCCGCAGCCAGTGTGTGGTCAGTCACGTATGCATGCACTTGTGCAGGTCTGCAGCAGCAGTGCCAGTGCTGTCGTTGTGCCAGCAGCTCGGGAGGTGCTTGAGCATTTGCATGCGTATCTTGGCAACACGGCACATACACAACATGCCTAGGGCTGCTTCAGGGCCGTGTGAGGCCGCACAACACAGCACCCAGCCAATCGGACTGGGGTGTGGCCGCTGTGCCGCCCTGCTGTGTTGGCGCAGGGCAAGCTGACGGAGCTTGAGGATGGCCATGCTGCTCTCCAGGGCAGCTTCAGGGAGAGCCAGGCAGCGCTGGAACTGGCTCGGGGCGAGGCTGGCAGGCTGGGCAAGGAGGCGGGGCAGCTGGCAGCACTGGTGGAGAAGTTGGAGGGCAGGTGGGCGGGTGTGCCTGCAGCTGCATGGCTGCGTGTTGCGCTGGGGATGCTACTGTGTATGTGTGGGTTGGTTGGTCAGGTGTTGTGGTGCAGATGCAGTTACCAGGTCGTGTTTGTAGGAGCAGCAGTGTGCAGCTGCAGCAGTGCTGGGCTTGCATGTTTGTGCTGTGTTGTAGGCTTAGGGGAAAGCTGCTGCTCCTGCCGTCTCTGGAACGTCGTGCACTTGGGTGTGCACTGGCTGTGGTGCGGCTGGTTGGCCGTGTGCTGATCATGCACGCTAGGTGTGCTGCTTGTGCATCTCAGTTCGCAACCCCCCGCTCGAGGCAGCCACCGGCCAGCTGCACTGCTGCCGGCTGCAACTTACATGCAAGTGTCAAGCCGGGGCCTGCATGTGCTGCTGTGCAGGTGTGGCGGCCTGGAGTTGGCCAGGGGCGAGCTGCAGCGGGAGGTGGCGTCACTGGCGGCAGAGGCGCGCCAGGCGCGGCAGCATGCGTGAGTGAGTCGAGCGGCGGCGCTGTCGGCACACACAGGGAACTGAGCAGCGTGCAGTGGTCGAGTTGCTTGCGGCCAACTTGGCTCCTCAGGCTGGTGGACCAAGTGTGCATCAGGGCAGGCTCGTCTGCCAGGCTGGTTTTGTGCGGGCGAAAGGGGGGGGAGGGGGAGCAGCAGCAGTATAGGATGTTGTGCAGGGCCTTGGACTATGACTTGCCTTTCCAGAATGTCAGCACAGGCATGCTCCCTTACATAAAGTCATAGCATGATACTTTGCTTGGAAAGAGCATGACTTTTTGTTGTTTGGGGTTGGCTGCAAACTGCAGTGCTGTCAAGTGGTGAATACCCTAGTTGCCGACGTCATGTTGATTGTTCAAGATGGCACAAGGAAACATCTCACTTGTGCGCAGGTGCACTCTTGCAGGTCGGACATGACAACTGATTTGCCGCTGGCCTGGCTGCAGTGGCTGCAGCGGTTGGTTGCTGCCTTCTGAAGCCCGCTGATGGTCTTGCAAGGGCGCAGCAGCCTACCAACATCAAGCACATCATCAAAGTACACCACAGGCTTGTGTGCAGTATATTGGTGACGTGTTCCTCGTGCCACATGCACTGCATGCTCACTATTGATGAGCTAGCTCCACAGTTGTGTGTCTCAACATGTTATGCAGCCCCCTAATAGGCATAGTGATGGTGGTTTTTGCATCCGAGTATTTGGTGCTACGGCGGCTGTATTGAGGGTTTCAAGCTGACCAGCTGACCTGAGCTGATGAGTGTTTGGAAGCAGAAGCAGCTTTGTTCCAGGCACCTGTAGTTGTGTAGTCCTGGCATTAATCAGGCTGCTGTTCCAGGCACCTGTAGTAATACCCCATGAGCCTTGTATGGCTCCTTAGTGGGTGGGCCTGTGGCCCTACTTTGGTATTTGGTATTTGGTATTTGGTAATGTAGTCCTGGCGTTATTCAGGCTGCTGGCCTGATCAGCGAGTGTGCGCAACACATTTGTTAGGTAATATTGTAAAACTGTTTTTCAACACCGGGCATTTGCAAGCTGAGCAAGTGCAACAGCATAAAACAGACCGAGCAGTACCCTGGCAGTAGCAGGTTACTTGCTGCACGGCACTACGTGCGGTTGTTGCACCGCGTATCACAGACTGGAAGAAGTGTCTTAACGCGTTCGTAAGCGCTGTCTCACGAGGCATATGCAGCAGGCAAAGCTTGAAAACTGTTACACCGGACGCCTCAACATTCGCAGTCTTTGAAGGACTTCAAACTTGCCTTGAGACAGGCGTCATACATCAGTGCCGTACGTCGTTGATCACAACAGCAAGCGATCGCAGGCACAGGCAGAGATCGGGTGCTGACATCCATTGCGTCCGCAACTAGGTTCATGCTCAACCCTTCTAATCATCTCAACATAATATTACTTGTTTAGCGGATCAGTTACGTAACACGCGAGCCTTCAGGTCTCGCTCAGGCAGTGTGGTCAGCAGCAGGGCGCCAACACCAGCTGCTAGACCTAGACTGGGCCTTATCAGCAGCAGCAGACATGGCTGCCAGTGACATCAAGTACAATGCGGAGGTTAGAGACCTCACGCGCATTGAGCGCATCGGTGCGCACTCCCACATTCGCGGCCTGGGCCTGGATGATGCTCTGGAAGCAAGGGTGGTGTCACAGGGCATGGTGGGGCAGACAAAGGCCAGGAAGGTGAGCAGCGTCGCAGAAAGCATAGCACGCGAAAGCCTGAGGTGGTAGGCTACTATGGCTTCACGAGCTTTGGTGTTGCGCTGAGTAGCAGCTGTAGCATGACAACAGCAGCAGCAGTACTGAGCAGTAGCACTGGCAGTGCAACAGCACAAGCCACAGCCGTACAAGCACCAAACGAGACGAAGTGCTAACAGTATTTGAACAGCGGCAGTTTGAATTACTACATCTAATCCTTTAAGAACAGCTGGCTGTGCTCCGGCGTTGCGTGCTGCTGAAACTGTGGTGCAACGAAAGCATGCAAGCAGCGGAGAATCGCTTGCTGGGATGTCACAGCTGTCATGCACAGTGCACACACAGAGCAGCGCAAGACAGCATCAAGTGCGTTTTGTGCTGTGTGCATCAGGCCTAGGCCTTTCTTGAACATGAGCCCGCTGCGTGGTGTGTGCACACACATCTGGCGAAGCATCATGCATGTCAGCCATCACTCACACTTTGACTGCACACACACAAGGCACGCGCGGCATTGTGTTTGAGTCGCGCACATGGACTGGTGACACGCCTGCTGGGGGTGCCAAGAATCCACATCGTAACCCTCTGTAACGAGTGTGCTGTCCTGCAGGCTGCGGGTGTCATCCTCAACATGATCCGTGAGGCAAGATCGCTGGGCGGGCAGTGCTGCTGGCGGGCCAGCCAGGCACAGGCAAGACTGCAATAGCCATGGGCATGGCGAAGGTGGGTGGCGGCGGCAGCAGCGGCAGCAATGGCAGCTCAGCACAGAACGGCCGCATCATGTGCAACACAGCCACAGCAATTAGCCCAGTCACGTGGCGTGAATGCAGCAGCGGCGGCAGCGGCAGGAGCAGGTGTACGAGCCATGCATGTGTGGAGGGGTTCACGGCAAGGTAGGCAGCCACGAGCATGGCCAAGGTGAAGCCGCCAGCAGCAGAGGCGGGCAACTGACAACCACTTTGGCAGCGGTACAGGAGCAGGCCCTGCTACTGCACCCTGAGCAGGAGCAGCAGGCTCCTGTTGAGCAGTGCAACAGGCTGCTGGCACATGCCAAGCTCTGCATAACTTCTGGTGCCTGCCACGTTGGGCGGCATGGGTTGTCAGCACGCTGTACGTTGCCAAGCTGTCCATGCTGGCACCGCACAGCAGCGAGGGCTGCAGGGCTGCCACTGGCATGCGTAGCCGTTTGCCGGCCCTCCCTGAACCTGCAGCGCATCACCACAGCACCACGCAGCCGCATGCTTCACCCTGGCCTGACGGATACGTGCCGGCTACGCAACAGTACTGCGATTCAGCAGCGCAGCGCCGCTGCTGCCACCGCAGGCTCTTGGCGAGGAGACCCCGTTTGCCATGATGGCGGCCAGCGAGATATTCAGCCTGGAGATGAGCAAGACGGAGGCACTCACACAGGTGGGGCAGCGGCAGCGGGGCTGGGCGGGGCTGGACGGGAAGCACGCAGCTGTGCGTGCCCCGTGCCTGCCCGCCTGCAGGGCCCGCCTGTGGGCTGCTTGTGCTGGGAGCGGTTGCAGCAGCAGCGGCTGTAGCTTACCGCCGCCTGCCGCTTACTGCGAGTGCCCGCCTGCAGTGTGCCTGTCTCAACCACGTCCATCACGGAACAGCTTCCTGCTGACGCCGTCTGCTGCAGGCGTTCCGCAAGGCCATTGGCGTGCGCATCAAGGAGGAGACGGAGATCATTGAGGCAGAGGTGGTGGAGATTGAGATAGACCGGCCAGAGGGAGGCAGCGCGGCAAAGCAGGTGAGCAGGCGAGCAGCAGCAGACGCAGCAGCACCGCATGCAGTGCAGCCAAGCAGCACGTGTGGATGCTACTTTGTAGGCAAGTAACTGCAGCTGCAAGTGCTGACTGCTGGTCAAGTGCTACACAAGGCGCGACTGCCACGACTTGGCTTGTCGCATGCCTGTGTCCTGCGGCGTGTGCGTTTGAGGGCTTGGCTGCTCAGCCCGCCGCGTGGGATATGTGTGGCCTGACGCTGGGTGGCTGGCCCTCTGTCGCTGCAGGGCAAGCTCACGCTGAAGACCACCGAGATGGAGACCATCTACGACCTGGGCAGCAAGATGGTGGAGGCGCTGAGCAAGGAGAAGGTCACCGCGGGTGACGTCATCGCCATAGACAAGGCCAGCGGTAAGGCCGGTGCTGGTCTGAGCTGTGTGCCACTCACACAAGGGTTTGTTGCTGCTGCTACCAAGCTATGCAAAGTGTTATGTTCTGCTGAACAGAGTGATTTCTACCACACAGCTGTCATGGTTTACCATAACAACACGGCTGCTGCTGCTGCTGCTGCTGATGCTGCTGCTGCCCCACCCCTGATGTGACCTACAGGCAGAGTCACCAAGCTGGGGCGCTCATTTGCTCGCTCAAGAGACTACGATGCAATGGGTGAGGCGACAGCCAGGCGGGGGCATGCAGAGCAAAAGCTGCTCAACCACAGCATGGCTGCAGTGCCTATCCTGCTGCCAGGATGTCCATGCTGTGGTGGCTGACAGCATTGCCATCATACGGTTGTTTCATTCAACACCTGTATGCACGCTGCAGCGCATGTGTTGCTCCCTTGCAAGGCCCCCGCTCTTGCTGGCATGTGCCCTGCTGGCATGTGCCTTGCTGGCATGTGCCTTGCTGGCATGTGCCTTGCTGGCATGTGCCTTGCTGGCATGTGCCTTGCTGGCATGTGCCTTGCTGGCATGTGCCTTGCTGGCATGTGCCTTGCTGGCATGTGCCTTGCTGGCATGTGCCTTGCTGGCATGTGCCTTGCTGGCATGTGCCTTGCTGGCATGTGCCTTGCTGGCATGTGCCTTGCTGGCATGTGCCTGCTGGCGCCCTGGGGTCCCGCATCACGTCTGCTGCCCTGGGACTGCTGCGTGCTGTGCCACGCGCCTGCCGCCCCCGCCTGCCGCAGGCCCCGCCACCAAGTTTGTGCAGTGCCCCGAGGGCGAGCTGCAGAAGCGCAAGGAGGTGGTGCACGTGGTCAGCCTGCACGAGATCGACGTCATAAACAGCCGCACCCAGGTGGGGCCCCGCGCTGCTGCTGTCTCAACCCCGAGTCTGAAGGACGGGCAGGCGCAGGGGCAGGTTGCAGCACGCGTGCACGCCACAGCACATGCTGCAGGGAGCAGTGCTGGTGAACCGTTGTGCTGTTACGCACAGAGTGCAGCAGGCGAGCTGCTAGTGAAACAGTTGTGTGCCGGTAAATAGCACCCCACAGAGTCCCTCGCACCTCAGTCAAACCCTCAGCCCCTCAGACCCTGAACCCCTGCCCTGGGCGTGCCGCCGCTGCAGGGCTTCATGGCGCTGTTCAGCGGCGACACGGGCGAGATCCGCAGCGAGGTGCGCGAGCAGATCGACGCCAAGGTGGCGGAGTGGCGCGAGGAGGGCAAGGCGGAGATCGTGCCGGGCGTGCTGTTCATTGACGAGGTGCACATGCTGGACATCGAGTGCTTCTCCTTCCTCAACAGGTGAACAGCGCGGCAGCGCACGCCGGCCCGGCTGCGCGCGGCTGCGTGCGGCTCGAGCCGTGCCAGGGTGGGCGGTTGCCCCGCACGCATGGCGGGCGCGACGCTGTACCAGCACGTGCCTGCGTATGCTCCAGCTGTTCCGCTGCGCAGCATGCTGCGGCCGTCATGCTGGCCACGGCTGCCGTGCACATGCGAGCCCGTCCTGTGCTGCATGAATCCACCCTGGAGTCTGCTGCTGCCAGCTCTGCTGCTGCCGTGCTCGCTGTGGCGCTGCCACCTCGCCTGCCGCAACCCCTGTGTGCTGCCGCCCCTGGCGTGCAGGGCGCTGGAGAATGACATGGCACCCATCCTGGTGGTGGCCACCAACAGGGGCATCACACGCATCCGCGGCACAAACTACAGGTCAGGGGCCAGCTGGCAGGCGCAGCAGGCCGGCGGCAGCCCCACAGCTCGCCACACTGCGGGCCAGCTGCCATAGTGAGGCAGCAACAGCATCAGCTTACTTGGCTGGCGCTTCAACCTGCACCTGCATGATTTGCCGCCTGCAGCTGAGCCCTCTGCGCGCACACTCATCAGCCGCGTTGCTGCACCGGCTGTGCTGGCGCTGCTGCACGTCGTGTCGCGCGCAGGTCCCCGCACGGCATCCCCATCGACCTGCTGGACCGCCTGCTCATCATCAGCACCGAGCCGTACACGGAGCGGGAGATTCGCCAGATCCTGGACATCCGGTGAGCGGGCGCGGCCTGCGCATGGCGCGGCGCTGCAGCGCGTGGCGGGCGCGGGGCACGGCCCACAGCGCATGCGCCGCAACTTGCAGCGGCTGGACCGAAGCACCGCCCCCAGCTGCACCCAGCCTGCTTGTGCTGCGCCTGCGCCACACACACAGACTGGTGTCGGCATGCACACACATGCCTGCCTGCCCGCAGCTTGCAGGAGGGCGGTGCCGCCCAGGCACAGCAAGCAGCAGCGCTGCTGCACCGTTGCCACGCCCATCGCCAGCTGCCTTGCCTGCCGGCGAACCTTTTGCGCTGCCTCACCTGCTCGGCGGTGGTGCAAGCACCTGACCCCCCCTTTGCACCCCCCCCCCCCCCCCGCAGGTGTGAGGAGGAGGACGTGGAGATGACTGACGACGCGCGCGAGCTGCTGACCAAGATCGGCCACGAGACCAGCCTGCGCTACGCCATCCAGCTCATCACAGCAGCAAGCATCTGCTGCCAGCGGCGCAAGGGCGCAGAGGTAGGCAGGGTGGACGGCAGGAGTGCAGGTGATGGGTGGATCTGTGCGTATGTGTGTGTGTGTGTGTGGGGGGGGGGGGCCAAAGGGGGGTGTATCGCCTGAACGGTGCAATGCAGATGGCTGCAGTGACCATGCTGGTGTGTGCACGTGCTGGCTGTGCTTACACACACCGGCTTGGCTGTGCGTTCCACAGGTCGTGCTGGTGGTGGTGGGCGGTAGGTGATCACAGCGCTTCTTTGGTGAAACTTGTGCAGTGTCGTGCCACACATGCATGCAGTTGGCGTGTGGGTGGTGCTCTGCAAGCAGTCCTGTGCCTGCACATGACCCATGATCGTCATGCGCTGCTGCTGCTGCCGCTGCTGCCGCCGCGCCGGCCAGGTTGACGTGGAGGACATCAGCAAGGTGTACAGCCTGTTTGTGGACGTGAAGCGCTCCACGCAGTTCCTGCTGGAGTACCAGGAGCAGTACATGTTCAACGAGGTGCCGGGGCTGGGGGAGGACGAGATCGTGGCGGAGCAGCAGCAGCAGCAGCAAGGCGGCGCGCAGGGCATGGAGGTGTCCAGCTAGCAGCAGCAGCAGCCTGCAGGCGGCAGCAGGCAGCCTGAGGGGCTGCTGGAGCATCATCAGAAGGGTGCGGCGGCAGCAGCAGCATGACAAGGGGCAGGCATCGTGCACCCCCGCCTGCTGACACTGTGCACTGGCAGCAGTGACGCCAGGGCAGCAGGCGCAGCGCGTGTCGTCAGAACGCTCTTGTGCTGGCCAAGGTAGCAGCTGCCGCTGCAGCAGGGGCTGGTCGGCATTATGCAGCACAGCTCGGACAGCCACATGTCACAAGGTGACGAGGTGTACTCTGAGGCTTTGCACAGGGTGCGTACGTCACCATAAAGCATCAAGTGGCTGCTGCTTGTTCCCAGGGCAAGCGCGGAGCAGCCCATGATGGCATGCTCTGTTTGAGCGCACCCCATGTCAGCGCAAACTCCACAAGCTCTGGCACTGCGGCTCCAGAAATGCCGCAGCTGCAGCATGTTTGCCCAGACTATCTCCTGTGGAGTGCGGGGCCGATGGTGTTGGTTTCATCGACATTGTGCATTGATGCTATGGCCTGAATTGGGAACGTGCTGATGATGCCCAGACACATGGTCCAATGGTTCTCTCGCACTCGCTCTCTTGTGAGAGGACACGGCACTAGCATGCAGTACCTTGTGCATCAGGGCTGTTGACCACGTTGCACGGTCAACCATCAGATTCGTTGTGATGCGTCGCCAACAGTTGCAAGCTCATCGTCTTTCGGTCGCATATTGTCTGCGTGACCATGTTGTGAGATGCCACGGCACTAGCATGTGGTGACCGGATTGTAGTGTGTGATTTGCAGTAATGTGCTGTTGCTGTGCTCTGCTCTAGGGTTGTTATATCCTGCAGTAACACATGCCCAGGCGATGTGGGCGTCTCTTCCCGCAAGGTAACAAATCCAGTGCTACAGGATACACATGTAACTCTGTGACAGCTGGATGGGGACAAACCAAGCACACTGCAGCGTGGCACACACGCGCACCATCCACACCCGCAGGCTGCCAGCAGAGCTGCTGCAACAGCATGTGCTGTGACAACCTGAGCATGCAGCAGGATCGCTGCACACTACTGGTGCAGGCTTGCTGCAACCTGCACACCCAGCTGCACAACGCCATCAACTTGACATGTTGCACCATCTGTGCTGCTGCCGATTGAGCACCACCACATGCTGAATGCAAGGCTGAATTCAGCCAGCTTCGCTATGCTCCACTGACTGCACGCCAAACGTGCGTGGCATCAGCTGCGGCTGCTTGCGGTATGTGTTGCGGCGCTACCCGCATTGCCCGTGTGTGCGGTGTCCGCTCAGACGTGCGGCGACCAATAATGGCGAGCCGCGTCAGCTTTGACGGCGAGCGGCGCCAACAGCAGCCGACCGAGCTGCACAGACGACTGGCTGCGCATGCGCAACTGCACAGGCACGCACGCACCACTGCAGGCACCGCTCAGCTGTGGAACAGCTGCCGGGCGTGGCCCGCTGTGCGGGCGCCTCACGTCTTGAACTTCTTGGGCTTCACAAAGCCCTGCGACAGCACCTCCCCGCTGCGCTTGGCCGCGCCGCCGTACGCGTCGCCGCCCAGCGCGCCCGCGTCCCGGGAGTAGCCGCCAGCGACGGCCCCAGCCAGCTTCTCCTCGCGCCTGGCAGGGGCGGCAGCAGCGGCAGCAGGGGCGCCAACACAATCACCACCAGCGATACCCCACTATGTAAAACTTGCATACAGCAGATCAACAGCATGCAACCAATGCCGCCGTGCACGTTGCTAGCTGGGCTGTGTCAGCAGCAGCTGCCAGCAGCCCCCTACCACCACCACCACCACCACCATTTTGAGCCGAAACCCAGCTTCACTTTTGCCGCAACACACACCACCACATCACCGTCACCATGGCTGATTCGTCAATCAAGGTGTTGCGTTTTGTATCTGATGATATTTGGGGCAGTTCTGGAAGATGTCTGATGGTGTCACCGTGTATTGCTGCTTTTCTTGTCAAGTCTTGGGATGTGCGCAATGCATGCAAACATTCTGGAGCAGTGCTCCCTCCTCTTTCCGCCCCGGTGGGGCGCGGGGCCGATGGCGCTGGTGCTATGGCTTGAATGGGTAATATGATGATGATGATCACCGTCACCACACCAGAAGCAGCCACCAGGCGCTGCAGCTGCCGCGTGCCACGCCACGCCTCGCCACCCACCTGTACCACTCGTCCTCCCGGCGCGCCGTGCTGGTGTCCTCAGCCAGCAGGTGCTTCCACTTGGTGCGCCCGCTGCGCCCAAAGTTGCGCACCTGGGGGGGGGGCAAGCAGCACAGCAGGCACCGAGCAACAGGCCAGTGAGGGCATGCGTATGTGCTGCAGATGCGCCGCACGAGGACAGCCAGCGCGCAAGGCAATGCCGCCACGCAGCATGGACAGCGGCCTGCATGACTGCTCGCGCAGCGCACCCGCGGCCAGCATGACGACAGCCGCCGCAGCCGGCGTGCACGCGCACACAGATCGCCTGGACACATCCTGCAACAGCCGCATGCCTGCATCGCCCTGCCCCATCGATGCCAGCAGCCTGGCAGGGACGCCGCCGGCGCCGCCGGCCGCGCCCAAGCGCTGCACGCAGCCCCACCTGCATGACCGCGGGCAGTGCCGACTTGTCAAAATTGTCCTCGCCGGTCGCCCCCGAGTAGTCGCGCGCATACACCTCAGAGGCACCTGCGGAGGAACAGCGCGGGCGGCAAGGCGGCAGGCAGCCCAGGCTCGGCCCAGCTTCAGCAGAGCAGGCCAGCAAGGCAGCCACGCACGCATGCTGCCAACGTGCAGGCCAGGCCCAGCTGCGCAGCAACACAGCCCAGCACTTCAGCCTTCACGGCCGCTGTCGGCCCACACCCCCGCCTGCGCTGCCCGCTGCCTCCCCACCACCCGCGCACACAGCCACACACACACACACACAGCTCGCCACTGACCTGCTGTGCCGCGTGCATCATCCGCGTTGTCCTGGAAGAAGGCTCCCTTGTGCCAGTACTTCTGCAGGTACTTCCACTTGGTCTTCTGCTTCTCGTTCTGCTCCTGCGCATGCGCATGCAGGCAGGCGCCACAGACACAGCAGCGCACACACGAGCAGTGAGCAGGCAGACAAGCAGTGACGGTGCCACACAACCCCTGCTCAGCAGCAGTGGGTGAGCCGTGCAGCACCCACCCAACCAGCAGCGACCGTCAACAGCTAGGAAGCTGGTGCGAGCCAAGCTCATGCTGGCGACTGTCACAACAACAGACAGCCAGCAACAAGAGGTCGCTTCATCCCAGTACTGCGCTGCCTCGCGCAGGAGGCACGGCCGCATCATCAGCGCCGCGCCCCTCCCCCCCGGGCCCCCTCCCCCCCCCGCCGCACACCTTGGGCACTGCCCGCAGGTAGGCCAGCCGCTCCTCCTCGCTCATGCCGCGCAGCTTCTCCCGCTCAGCAGCCTCAGCCTCAGCCAGCTCGCGCTCACCATGGTCGCGCCTGCAGCAGCAGCGGCAACGGCGGCAGCAGCAGCAGCAGCAGCAGCGGCAGCGGCAGCGGCAGCGGCGGCGGCGGCGGCGGCAGCAGCGGCAGGCATGAGCATTAGCACACACCCAGGTGCTGCTCTTTAGA
This sequence comes from Scenedesmus sp. NREL 46B-D3, assembly GCA_014080715.1. Classification (NCBI taxonomy): domain Eukaryota; kingdom Viridiplantae; phylum Chlorophyta; class Chlorophyceae; order Sphaeropleales; family Scenedesmaceae; genus Scenedesmus; species Scenedesmus sp. NREL 46B-D3. Next base: position 56,793 of record JACERP010000133.1, on the reverse strand, counting down.
GGCAACCATCACCTGCTGGCCAGGCTGCAAGGTTCTATGCCTGATCAACTTCCTGTGCCACACTGCTCCCAGCAGCAGCTTGATACCAAGAGGCTGGGCTTGCAGACAGTTGCAGCTGCCAAGTCCCAGCTAGCAGCAGTGCAGGCACAGCTGGCTGAATACAAAGCTTGGAGGACCAGCATCAGATGCTGGTCCTCCAAGTTTTGTATTCAGCCAGCTGTGCCTGCACTGCTGCTAGCTGGGACTTGGCAGCTGCGTAGCATGTGGCAGCAGCTCACCCCATGCCGCCTCACCGCACAGCACCACAGCGTGCACCCATGGCAGCTGGTCATAGTACGCAACAACGCCATGCAACACAGCAGGCCTGCGGCAGTGCGCAGCTGTTTGCAGCGCCGCACACCGTGTGGGCTCACCCACCCCCCCCCCCCCGCCCCCAGCAGTGCAGCAGCCAGCAGCAGCAGCAGCAGCAGCAGCAGTGGCAGCGGCAGCGGCAGCAGGAGCAGCCCAGCCCTGCACGCCTCACCTGATGCGTGCCGCCTCCCGCCGCTGCCACTGCTCGATTGCATCCGGCTCGGCCTCGTCCTCAGTGTCTATCTCTCCATACTCTTTCAGGGCCACAGGAGCGGCGGCAGCACGTGCGGCAGCCTCGTCAGCTGCTATGACCTGCACCAGCAGCTGCCGCGTCTCTTGCTGCAGCAAGGGGCAAAGCAGTCGGCAGAGACGGGCAGCGGCAGCAGCAGCAGCAGCAGCGCCAGCATGCACATGAGCAAGCTAGCAGCCAAACCAGAAGCACGCGGCATGGTTCCAGCATCGTCAGGCGACGTTGGTGCAGTGGTGATTTATTTGAATTTGTTAGGAAAGGCGACAGGGTAGCCGAATGTCCAGAACTTTGTTGAAGCAATGTCCAAGGCAATACGCAAAACCCTGGAGGCCAGCCAGGTGGGCGCCCGCCCCAGCAGCATGCCAGCCTAGTGTGCACAGGCATGGAGGCAGGCCAGCACCGGCCACGTGCACCACTGCTGCGGCCGCGTGTGCTGCGCACCTGGCGCTCGCTGAGGCGCTGCTGTTGGTCCTCTGCTGCCGCCGCCTCCTGCTTCTCCAGCGCCTCACGCTCAGCAATGGTCTGCGGGCGCAGCAGCGGAAGCACAGCAGCAGCAGCAGCAGCAGCAGCAGCAGAGGTGTTGAGACTCGATGGGTGTCTGTTGGCTGCTGCAGCAAGCGCCACTTGATGCGCAGCACGGCGCACGACGCAGAAGCATCCAGGTCATCCCATCACCTCAGCCGGCAAACTAACAGCACTCGCCTGGTTTTCCTTGCACGCCCACGCTGCCTGCCACAGCTGGCTGGTCCCTCAGGGCCGCCACGCGCTGCCTGCAGGGCCGCCACGCGCTGCCAAACGCTGGCCCAGGCCATGCCTATGCCGATGCCTGGCAGCTGGCTAGGTCGCCCCCATACTTGCTGCACAGCTGCTGCTGTGCTTCAGCCCAGCCCTGTCGCTGTTGCTGCTGCTGCTGCACTAACATAACAGCTGTTGCTGCAACAGCAATCCCTGTAGTGCTGCTGCTGCTGCTGCTGCTGCCGCAACGACGAGCGCGCTCACCTCCCGCTCCTGCTTGCGCACAAACACCGGCCGCACCAGCTTGGCCCTGCCCGGCACGCCGCCCTCCTCCTCAGACTCGCTGCCGCTCTCATACTCGGACGACTCCTGCACAGACCAGCGGGTGTGCGCGGCACACAGGCAAACGGCACACACAGAGTCACACAACGCTGTGAAGACACCAAAAGCACGCACATGCGGAAGCTGTGCCTGAATGTACCCTACTCATGAATTGCACGTGTGCCCCCTCCCCAACCCCCTGCACTCCACTTGCAGTGACAGGAATCCCCACAGCATGGTCCAAGAGCCAGCCCTGCTTCAGGCGCTGCTGCTTTCAAATATGCTGCTGCTGCCCAAGGCGGCATGCTCTCTGCAGGTTCAGAGCTAGGCCAGCATCCTGATGCCGATGCAGCGCCACTGCAGGGCTCCTACCTCATCCTCTTCCTCCTCCCCAGGCGCTGCTAACAAGTCCTGCTGCTGTTGCTGCTGCCGTAACCTGCGCAGCACAAGCAGCAATGATGCACGCAGCCTCGAGCGCACCGCCACCGGCTGGGCAAAGGCGCCACACCAAACGCGCTGCCCCGCTTCACTGCAGGAGGCGGCCCGGCTGGAACAGAAGTGCATGTGAAGAGGCACTCGGCTGGTGAAATCTAGCAGCTGATTTATACATCCACGTCGCACACGGCAGCTAGTCTGTGTACTGGGTGCTACTGCATGTACTGCCAGGTGCTGTGCACAGCCCTGTTGATGCTGCTGCACTGTGTTGCAGCTGCATAGGGCTGCATGCCGGCGCACCAATGCGATACAATTCGCAGCTCTGTCACTGCAGCCACGTCATCAGTCAACCATGCTCAAGCGGTGACTGCATGCCCTGCTACTGCCGCATGCCCTGCTGCTGCTCACCGCTCTTTCAGTGCATCTCTCCGCCGCTGCAGCTCCTCTTCATCTACCTCTGCCTCAGGCTGCTGCTCTTGCTGCTCCTCTTCATCATCATCTTCCTCTGCTGACGAATCCTCCTCATCCGAGGAGCCCTGTTGGTGGCGTCGTCTGACCACCTCTGCTGCTCTGATCTGCCTGTGCTCCTCGACAGCCTCTTCCCGGTCTACCTGCCGCTGTGCCAAGCGTGCAAGACGCGGGTCTGCTGCCTTCTTCACCACTACAGGAGCGGAGATCGCAGTGCGCTGCACCTGCTGTGCGAGGGCTTCGTCTGCAGGCACCGCATCCTGCTGCTGGCTCTCGACCCAAGCAGGAGCCCTACCAGGCCAGTAGCGCTTTACTCTAGTGTTTTCTACGCGTCCTTTCTCTAGCTCCTTGTCCGTGTGGCGGGCAGCAAGTGCCCCCGCCATTCTGGTGCTTGCTGTTGCAGTGTGGCAACGGAGGCCCTCAAGCGTTGAATACCGTGTTCAGCATGGGGTAACAAGTGTTTTTAGATGCATGCTGATGGCTAACTGAACAAGACAGGCAAGACAGCCTCAACAGACAGCTCAGCACTAGAAAAGTTTATTTGGCAGTGGACAAGCAGATGCAGATGTTCTCAATAGCCACAACGTTATGTGCTTCAACCAAGAAGCCAACTATGAAACCAGCCAGTCACAGTCATGACAGTCATCGACACCATTGCAACTGGTTGTGTTCAACATGTTGGTAACACATGTCAGGTGACGTAACTGACGTTACAGGCATGTCAGCAACTGCTGTGTTCACTGGCAGTACTAGTACCATGGCGGCACTTGAACACGGTGCGCTGCTGAATGCAATCAGCTGCCTGCAACCCAACGACCCCCAGCCTCTGGATGAGCAGAGCCCTGCTGTCCCGCTTTGATTCAGCGCATGAGTTGTGGCCCCAAATAAGCACTCCTTTCAGGAAACATATACTAACTAAAGCGAGCCATTGCTGGGTGCCGCACCATGTGCAATGGCTGCTGCATGTCCATGCAGGCGTATACCGCAGCAATCTCTAGATATAATGCCTGAATACTAGTACAGATTGTCAACCCTACCTGGCATGCAGCCATGCAAGAGCCACAGGTGTTGGCTGGCAAGGAAGTGCTACTAACGTCAGTTATAACTGCCGCTGACACTGCCACCAGATAATAGCTGTCGCAGTGTGCATGCGTCACACATGTCAATCCCTCCACAGGCTCAGCAAGTGCGAAAGTGCAGACAGATTGTGCAGTCAGTGATATGTCAGCCGAATCGCCTGAGCTGCGTGCTGGACAGCACCCAGTGAGAACAGCCGATCACTGCAGTGCCAGGTGCGGGTGCTCAGCCCGATGCCCGGCATCCAGCAGCAGCTGTTCAGCTCAGCACCAGCTGGTAGGGCATGATCACCTCCCTGAAGCCGGAGTCCCCTGCAGGCACCTTGACGATGAACGTCACCTCGTGGCCAGGCTGCGCGCCAGTCAGGGTGCACGCAGCAGTCGCCACGCCGGCATCGTCCGTCTCCAGGGAGTGCTGCTCACACGTCACCTTCACCTCCGGGCTGCCCTCAGCACCTGGCCTGATGGCGATGCGCACGTCCTGGTCGGGGATGGGGTCGCCAGTTGCCGGGTCCGTGACAGTAATGTTCACGCTGACGAAGCTCATGTTCTGCGCCTTCGCCCAGCTCCAGTGCGTCTCCCACCACTCGTGGCTGAGGTCGACGCCAAAAGCGGGCGGGCTGACCTCGGCAGACTCGAGCGTGGCCGCCTGAGCGCCGCTGCAGGGATGCTTGGTGAGGTACTCGTGCGCTGCCAGTGCCTGGACGATGCCTGCACCATACTCCTTGGTCCAGGCTGCGGTTGAGTTCTCGGGCTTCTTGGCAGTCTTTTCCAGTGCTGCGCGGATTTCGGAGCTGCTGCAGCTGGTGTGGGCTGACCAGACGAGCCCGGCGGCGCCAGCAGCTGTCGGGCAGGCCTGCACAGGCAGCAGCAGCCTGGTGTCAGATGGTCGCGGCGGCAGTCAGCACATAGCGCCTGCAGGCAGAAGCTGCTGCATGTCATGCCTGATGACATTGCCGTTCTCCTCCCCCAATGGCGTGCCATACAGCGTCGCAGTGCAAGGCCCGGACAGTGGCAGCCAGCACAATGCTGCTGCTGTTGTGTGCACGCCGCTGCGTGCTGCGCTGTCACTTGTTCCTCAGCGTGAACAGGGGCGCTCACTGCAGCACATGCTTCATGCACAGCTGCTGCGGCGTGTCTCCGTCTCGTGCATCCAGCTGCTCCAGGCGATGCCCTTGCACGCCGTCATGCCCAGCCGCGCCCTGCTGCCGCTGACTCACCATGGAGGTGCCGCTGAACGCAGCCAGCCCAATCTCCTGCTGCGGCGCGCTGTCAGGCACATTCAGCGTCACAGACAGGCTGCTGCCTTCCGCCGTGGCGTTCGCCAGCGCAGCACGCAGCGCCTCGCCCTGCTTGCGCGACACCGTCACAGCCAGCGGCCACCCTCCAGCCGGTTTGCCCTCTCTGCACACGCTCAAATCCACTCCAGTGAAGCGCTCACACGCTGGCTTGTCCGCCGCGTTGTACAGAATAGCAGCCACGCCTCCAGCAGCAGCGCACGCGGCCACCTTTTCGCAGAAGGTGGTCTGGCCACGCTGCACGAGGCAGACCTTGCCGGCAGCGCCTGGGCAGCCGTTGCTGGCAAGCCCGCAGTTGACCAGGTCGGCTGTGAGCGTGCCGCTGGCAGAGCCCGAGATGCGCCCCACCGGGGGCCTGTCAAAGAAGCCGCCGCTGCTGCTGCTGCCATCATCGTCTGCGGGTGCAATGGCTGGGCTGGTGGAGATGACGTTGCTGGTGCTCGAGAAGTAGTAGTCGCTGCCGGCGGTGTTGGCCAGTGGGACGGTGGACACCGTCTTGACACCCTGCGCCAGCACGCCAGCAGCCCCAGGCATGGTCACTCAGCACAGGCGCGCTGCTCCAAAGATTTGAAAAAAGCAGCAGGCACTGGCCTGCACAGCTTGTTTGCAGCCACCCTGCTTGGCGGCCCCCGACCTCAGTGCGCTGCTGCTCAGCCTGGGTTCACATTGAGCCAGCGCCTGCCATGCCCAAGATGCAGCAGCTGCCCCGCGTCCTGCATGCAGCGCTGGCGCCTGCCCCTCACCGGCGCCGCCAGGTCCACGGCCGAGTTGCGCGTGGAGAAGCCCGCCACCCTGCCGTTCCAGTCGACAGCAGCCACGCTGATCACTTCGGGGTAGCAGGCGGGGCAGCCCATGGTGTCGTCGCCGCTGTTGCCCGCGCTCGAGAACCACATCACGTCCTGGCGCTCAGCTGCCAGGGACTTGATGGCGGTCTGCGCAAAGACGTTGGGGTAGTCCACGCCAAAACTCATGGAGATGACCAGCCTCATGTCGGGCGTGTCGGTGGCAGCCTTGCGCCTGCGCACGCAGCGCACGACAAGGCAGCAGGCAGCAGCAGCGCCCAGGCCAAGTCATGATCACCTACACGTTGTGTCATTGCAGCCAAGCTTGCCCTGTCAGCACTGCTGCTGCCTGTCTCCAACCATGCAGTCCCACCCCTGCCTTGCCAGCTCAAGAATTCCAGCTGGTTTTCAACTTCTGTCCAATCAAGCAACTCACAGTGCTGCCCTCCACCCTAGTCCCATGCTTGATGGGGCTTGCATCACACCAGTTGTAGCCCCTACCCCATGCCCAGTCAAGCAATCCTTGTTGCCTCACCCCACACGAGCTGCAGCACCCCCCCTCCCCTGCACTCCGCCCCTCCCCACCCAGGTTGCTGCACCCCGCACGAGCTGCAGCACCCCCCTGCCCACCTGTCCAGCTCGTCGATGCACTCCAGCCACGTCGCCACCGTGAGGTCCACCGGCTCCATCTCGTTGGGGCCAAAGAAGTTGTAGCTGGACCAAGCAGCAGCACCAGCACAGCACGCACGTTTCAGCAGCAAGCAAAGTTCTTTGCAAGGTGCCAGCAGTTGCTGTAAGAAAACAGCAGCCAGCAAAGATATTTGCAAGGCACTAGCAGTTGCTGTGACAGGGCAGCAGCACATGCTGGCAAGGCATGCACACCTGCACGGCAGCACTGCACACTGTGCATGTGCCGGTGGAAGGCAGCCCTGCACACTGTGCATGTGCCGGTGGAAGGCAGCCCTGTGTGTGCGGAAGGCCGTGCAGCTGTGCATGCTGAAGGTGGCTGCTCTCTGGTGCAGCTGTGCATAAGCTGAAGCTAGCGGCTCAGTGAAGCTGCTGTGCATGCTAAAGCTGGCTGCTCACTGGTACAGGTGTGCGCCGTCGGCTGCCACCCCCACCACGCCCCGCCCGTTGCGCAGCGCCGCCACAGTGCCGCTGGTGTGGGTGCCATGGCCGTGCTGCCAGGGAGGGGCAGGAGCAGCAGCAGGCAACGCACCATCAACTCTGATCAGTACAGACGTGAGCACTGCGGGAGTGCATGAGGGTCCCAAAGACAGGTGTGACGCTTGGAGCATGGAAGGCTGCAGCTGTGTCAAGAGTGGGAGGGGGTTGGGCCCACCAGCCACATGTGCGCTGCATCACGAAGTGCTGCACCGCCCTGCTCCTCTGCTGCTCGTGCCGCTACCGGTGCACCTGGCCTGCCTGCCTGGCAGCCCAGGGAGCCGCCCGGCAGCAGCAGCCCCCCACCCCTCCTCACCCCGCGGCTGCCTCACCTGGTCCTCGTACCAGTTGTAGCAGTACTTGAAGCTGGCGCGTGTGGTGAGGTTGCCGGCAGCCACGCCGGGGCCCAGGCAGCCAGACGTCCCTGGCACAGCACGGCGGCAGCGGCAGCACCAGGCAGCTCAGGGTGTGTGAGCATGCCCTGCTGCAAATTTGCATTGGTTTTTCTAACTTCATTCCCTCGGCTGTTCCATCTGGTTTAGCCTCTGCGGGCCACCCCAGAGGCACCTGCTGCTGTGTGCTGAGGCCTGCTGCAAGCGCCACCAGACCTGCATGAGGGGGTCAGGAGACGCTGCCCGACTGCTTTGCGTGGCCTGCTCAAGAGGCTAGGCAGGTCTAGCTGCAAACATTCTGGAGCAGTGCTCCCTCCTCTTTCCGCCCCGGTGGGGCGCGGGGCCGATGGCGCTGATGCTATGGCTTGAATGGGTAATATGATGATGATGATGATGATAAGGCTAGGCAGGACGTGGGCAGCGGCACTGGCCAGGCAGGCTGACCAGCCACGCCTGCCAGGGCTGCTGCTGCACTGCCGCATGGCAGCACAGGCCGCCAACTCACTCTCTTTGTCAAACTCCTGGTTTTGAACGTCCAGCCCCTGCAAGCCGCAGCAGCAAACAGCAGCAGGCATCATCATCATCATCATCATCATCATCATCATCATCATCATCATATTACCCATTCAAGCCATAGCATCAGCGCCATCGGCCCCGCGCCCCACCGGGGCGCAAAGAGGAGGGAGCACTGCTCCAGAATGTTTGCATGCATTGCGCACATCCCAAGACTTGACAAGAAAAGCAGCAGGCATGACAGGTGGGACGTGTTTGCAGAGTGCCCCACCCTTGGTGGACCGCATGTGCCCCACCCTTGGTGGACCGCATGTGGCCCCCGCGACAGCCGGGCAGCTCATCAAGCATGCAGACACACGCAGACCGCGCCCTGGGTGCAGCTGTAGGTGCAGCGCCACCAGCGCTTGCAGCACTGGGGGCCTGCTGCTGCTGCTGCTGCTGCTGCTGGTGGCGTGTGGCCGGCCTCACCGTGTCGATGACGCAGTACAGCACCTTGTCCCTGTGCTGCTTGGCGATGGCGCGCATCTCTGGCGTGTCTGCCTGCACCATGCTGATGCCTGCAGGCAGGAGGCGGGCAGGTTGGGCGCTGAGGACTGCTTGGCAGGTGAATACTGGAGCCAGTGCTCACCAGGGTCTGAACCAGCAGCCGCCTGCTGCAGAGCCGGGCTTGACGTTGCGGACTGGCGTGCACTGCTGCACTGATACGTGAGCACCTGCTGTTTGCTGCTGCTGTGGCTCATGAGCTGTGCAGAAGCCACACGCACCATACGGCACACCCTCGGTCTCCAGCCCCATGCCCGCGTCAGGGTTGCTGGGGTCGCCCTGGCTGCACACTTGCGGGTCTGCCCTGCCGGCCCTGGCCTTGGCCCTGCCCTCCCGGGACGCAAACTTGCCAGCCGACGCAGCAGATGATGTGGCATCGTAATCAGGGACAGGGCGGGGCGCACGGATATAGCCGTTGCGCTCCACGCCTTTCACGTGGTTTAGGGTTTGCAGGGATGCAATGCCAACAGTGGCTGTGCCACCTGGCGCTGCTGCTGCTGGTGGTGCTGCGCCTGGCAGCGTGGACACGACGAGGCGGTTGAACTGTGGGTACTCGCGCAGCACGCTCCAGCCGTTGCGCACTGCGTCTTGCAGCACCTGCATGCAGCGCACAGCAAACCAGGTTTTCTACCCTTGGTTGCTCTTGCAAACTGGGTGAATCCCCTGGCATCCACTTACAGGGCACAGCTGCCAACATGCCCGTGCGCAGGTGCTGTCTCTGCTGCTGGCCCTCACATGGTGTCCGTGCAAGTCAGCAATAAAAACCTTAGCAGCCATTGCCCTTGGAAAACACAAGAATCCCTAAAATGGTTACAGAGGGGTAAATTTCGATCTGACTCACCTGATCCCTTGAGCCGGCATCGTAATGAATTGTGAAGGTCTCATCCTGCTGCTGCTGGTGCTGCTTGTGCTGCTGCTGCGCAAGGGCTGATGTAGCACCCACCAGCAGCAGAAAGCTGACACCCACCCGACACGCTCTTAAAGAGCGACACATTCGTGTTGTTCAGCGTCTACAGCACGCAACGAACAGCAGCTGCGTCACCTTGACCGCCCAACCACCTGTCGGTTCTCCGCAACCCTAAATTACAGCACCTCTCTCGTGACCAACCAGAAACGAAACAAAGACTAATAGTTGCTCAACAGCGAACAAAAGCTGGCCAATGAGCTGTTGCCTGCAGGGCGAGTAGTCTCCCCGGACGAGAGAAATATAGTTGGCGAGCTATTTTACACCTCAACACCGGCAGTGGTAACAAATGGTAAGACTGGTATATGTAAAGGTAGTGGTCAACGGTGACACTTTTTATGGCACGCAGCTCACCAACGTGATGACAAGCACTACACTATGTCAGCCGTACATGTGCTGCCGATCTGGTTCGAACCTATCCTGCTGATTCCGGCAGCATATGAGCATGCATTTGCCTCGTCTGTGTGCGCAGTGACTGGTGGAGAACTTGCCAACTGCAGCATGCGACCATGATTGTTACCGAGTAAATCTGCTGAAGATCCGATCACCTGCTGCTGCTAATTGCAACCGATCAGCGTTGCGACACTGTGCCAACGCTTGTACAGCACTGCACCAATGTCCAAAACAGCAGCATCAAGGTCACACCCACAGAGCGCAAATGAATGAAGTACACTGCGCAGACGTGCTGCACTGGCTGCTGTCAGACACCTCAACTGAACCTGTTCCTTGCATGCATTCCCGGACAGCGGCTATTGCACTGTAATAAGCAGCAGCACAGTAAGGTAGCATGGAAACACAGCAAAGAAAAGCAGTCACCTGCGTAGGGTCCCAACGCTATAGGAGCCGGCGCCGTGCTGCTTGAGAGCTGCAGAGGGGCGGTCCCTCTCAAGCAGGCCTGCTGCCTAGGCTACTCCATACAAACAAATTATGACATCTCGGTGATTAAAGGTGATGAAAACATGTTTTGTGGCTGTACAGCCACACCATATCAGACGCTCACGGCCTCCCCTGCCTGCCGTTTCAGGGATCAGCAGCAGCCAGCTGGCCGCAACAGCGCATCGGCTCTGGCTGCAGTACTGCATGCTGAATAACGACAGTTTTAAGGACACCATCCAACACAAGCTGAAGTAGCAAGCAGCAGCACTCTATCCCAGAAGGAAAGCGAAGCAGAGTCACCTGACCACCCTCATGCAAAAACAAGCTGAAGTAAACATGCCTTGGCAAGATCGCAGCCCAAGGACAGGCAAATGCGTAGTGACAGGAACCTGCCGTGGGCTGGCAGGCGCCAGCTGTAGATCATCATGCCATGCATTGCATCTGGTGTTGTGTGCACTGTGCGCAGTAGAACCACAGCCAAACAAATGCTGGAGATGGTTGGATTCAATTCCTTGGCGGGCATTCATATTGGACACCTATAACCCTACACACGCGTTAATGCACACGGCCGCTGCTGAAGCCGCGCCATGTGAGCTGTGCAAGACAGGCAGGCTGCCAAAAATGAAAAGAATAGTATTGTGCTATTGGCAGGCACCCCGTTGTGAAGGGACCACTTTAAATCAGACACACGTCACATCGCCTGCAAAATTTGCCCATACACTACTTGCAGCTGTAAGCACGCCCGCAGCCAGCATCGAAGACTCATCCAACAGCTCGACGCAACTGTTGGAGTGGCATGCGTCCCACGTGTGCCACACACTCCTGCACACACAGCGCAGTCCACAAGCAACCATCACCCACTGCGTGCCAAACTTACTGCGACACTAACAGGCAAGGAAAAAACCCAGGACACCTGTGCGCACACAGGCTTGTTGACAGCGTTTGTTGCTGCGGCGGCGGCGGCGGCTGCTGCTGGCGTCCTGACACACCCGGGCTTGCAGGAAATCAAAAGCCTGCAAAAAACGCGCTCAGCGCAACAGCCCCTTCTGCCAAACTGCCGCAACAGCAGTGGCGTGCACATCTACCTGCAGCAAGCGCACATGTGTGCACTCGCATGTCGCTGCGCCAGCCAGAGCCTGCGAAAAAACTGGGCGAGCAGACCCTTGGGGATGGAAGGCAGTGCTTAAATCAATCATGGGCACCAAGCCACATGGCAAATGTTGTGGCGGGCACTGCCGTGCAAGATGCGCTACTGGAACCCACCCTGTGGTTGCACAGATGCACCAAACAAACAGCCACGGAACCAGGCAGGGCGCTGTGGCGCCCGCTCTGTTTCCAAACGGCATCAATCGGCTCCTGGGCTCCAGGTGAATGCGCAGCTGCGCACATTCCAAGCAAGGCGTAAGCGACACTGACTGCACATCATCATCATCATCATCATCATCATCATCATCATCATCATCATCATCATCATCATCATCATCATCATCATCATCATCATCATCATCATATTTTGCCATGTTTCTAGCAAGAGCAACCCAAAAACAGAAAAGCCGCCTGGCACTCCCACATCACCAGGGGTGGTCTCCATACCAGCATGGCCTACACAGCGGCCAACTATACAAGCCAGGGCCGGATACGGCCAAAGGCTGTGAGCTTGACTAAGGACAGGACAGCACCGACAGTGCCAGCTACTCCCAACACAAGCACCAAACAAACACCACTTGATTGCACATCAACATTGCCAAAACCTCGAGCGGTGGACCCTCTGCACCCTGCTCTGAGCCCCCACGGCCCCAACACAATGCACATCCCCACAAACACTCAGCTCCTCGCACCGCTGGCGGTCCGCCTGCGCAGCTGTTTTCGGCAGGCGCCAGCCGCGCAACAGTGGGAGCAACCCTCATCCCCACCCCCGGCATCATCTCAGCCTGCTTCGCCACACCAGCATGCGCCGCAACCCCCAAAACCATGCACAACCCGGGCCCATGATTACCGAACACCGATTACCAAAGTAGGGCCACTGGCCCACCCCATGAGACTGCCCACGTGGCTGACCCACGGCAAACTTGTGTGACGCAGAGACTGCAGGCGCGCCGCATGTCCCCCCTGGGCCTGCATGCGCAGGCCGTGCCGCCCGCACCGGCTGTGGTTGCATGCGCTGCACAAGGCCCGGCACGCCCGCTGCCTGGCCTCGTGTCTAACCCTTCCTGCAAGCTGCTGGCGCCTGCGTTGCATGCCTTTCCTGCAAGCCTGCCGCAGGCGTGCGCAGTGCTGCGGGCGGGTGCATGCGCACCCCAGCACGCTGCCAGCAGCCGCTGCTGCCGTCGGCCGGGGGTCATGGCGCAATGCACAGCGTGGGGTACCTGTGGGCGGGGCGGCAGCAGGGCAGGCCGGCAGACAGGTGACCTCCGGCTGACCTCTGGTGACCTCTGGCTGCTACCAGTGCTACCAGTGCTACCGATGGCTGCGCACTGCATTGTGGCGTGATTCCAGGGATGGCTGCAGGCATGTGCCGTCAGCACGGGCAGCGTCGGCAGCAGGCATGCGGCGTGGAACCGTTGGTGGAGCGGCACCACAGGCAGCAGCTGCCCGCATGCCCACCGCCAACACACCGAACTAGGGCGGGTGCCTGTCACGCCCGTGTTACACGGGTGGAGGGTTGCGAGGTGCCCAGCATGAGCGTCAGCAAGCAGCAGCAGTGATGACCAGCGGGGCAATGCGTGCCGGCACAGCGCTGCGCGTGTGTGCGGGCGGGCGGCGGCTGCTCACCAGTGCCAGGGCACGTCCGGCTCCCGCCACCACTCCCGCTCAGCCAGGCTGAACGACTTGTACCACTGGGCGGGCAGCAGCCAGGCGCCCCCGCGCAGCCGCAGCAGCAGCAGCAGCAGCGTGCGGAGGTCAGGCTGGTGCCAAGCAGCAGTATAGGCAGCTCATTCGCGTGCTAGACCACCGGTAACTGAGTAGAGCTGCTGCTGCAGCTGCTGTGAGCGGACATGCACTCCGCAGCCTCGGCCCTGCTCGTTGCCACCCTACCAGGGCGGCAGCCAGAAGACGTCCATCATCACATGTACTCTGCGCTGCTTGCTTGTGGAGAGCAGGTTTTACACAGGCAGCCAAGCCACCATAATGACGTGCACCCGGTGGCTGACTGCCGCCACCACCGCCGCCCGTCACAGTCTGGTGCTCACCTGGCAGCCGTGGTGCATGCCAAAGTTGGCGCTGATGTTGCTGATGGCGGTGTTGGGCAGCGCCAGCGTCAGCGCCACCAGCAGCCCCCGGTTGGCGTGGTGCAGGTGCAGCAGCGGCAGCACCAGCGCCCGCAGTGCGCACAGCCGCCGCAGCGCCTTGACGCCCGCAAGCTCCGTGTTGGCGCGGCCGTCAAGCAGCAGGTACCTGCGCGGTTGGGCGGCACAGGAGTGCAGCAGCAGCAGCAGCAGCAGCAGCAGCAGCAGCAGCAGCAGCAGCAGCAGCAGCAGCTCGCGCCATGGCGACACACAACGAGGCAGGGCGACAGCCGAGTTCCAGCAGCAGCACCAGAGGCGCCGCAGGACACACTGGCAGGGCTCTGCGGACAGAACCCCAACACACACGCCCTCCAACTCACCCAGCCCCGCAAAACCTGGGGGCGGCGCCGCCCCACCCCACCCGCCCCACCTGAGCCCCGTCAGCTCCGCCAGCAGGCTGACGTCGACGTGCGGCTCCAGCGTGAGCGCCAGCGCCCGCAGCCGCTGCAGCGCCGCCACGGCGGCCACGCCGCTGGTGCCGATGCCTGCCAGGGGCGCCTCCTTCACCGCCAGGCTGGCCAGGCGCGGCACGGCTCGCGCCAGCACCCACATCAGGCCGCTGCTCACGCTGCAGTGCAGCAGGCGCAGGTGCCTGCGGGGCGTCAAGGGCAGCAGGCAGCATGTCAGCACTCGGTGGCACAACCAGTAGGCAGGCACGGAAATCCACCATCCCCAAACACGCTCATGCAGAGGTGCAGCAGGCACAGGTGCTGCAGCGTTGGCACGCAGCGGGACTGGAGGCGCAACGGTGCTGTCGCCGCAGACAAGAGCTGCGTGGACCGCCGGCTCAGCGCCACTCACTGCAGCTGAGGTGCTGCCGCGCCCAGGCCCTGCAGCGCTGCAGCATCCAGGGCGAAGCCGTGCAGCGACAGGCTCTGCAGGCTGCTGGGCAGGCTGGCCCAGCAGGAGCGGGCCGGCTGCTGCTGCCTGTGCTGCTCAAAGGCATCGGTACCCGACGAGGGCTCATGGCCCCCTGCTGCTGAGGTGCTTGGAGGCTCCTCGCTGCTGATGTCGCTGGCGGCATCGCAGTCATCTGCGGGGGCAGCGGAAACAAGGGCTGGCACGTTTGGTAGGTTGCTGGCTGCTGGCTGGCAAGGCGCTGCACAGGATGTTGCATTCATTCACCCTGCACGCCTTCAACAGTGCATGACAGACGCCAGTGAAATACCGGCAACAGCATCCAGCCGCAGCAACAGCCGTATGATGTGGCACCCGCGTGTGTGCTCCCCGTCCCCCTTTGCTCAAGTGATGCGTCAGACGTGGCAATGCATGCACAGCTCGTCGCACCACATGCGGCTTGGCCTGACGACAAGCATGGTGCTGCTGTTCCTGCTCAGGCGCCAGCTGGTGCTGAGCTGGCATTTCTTTTGCGGCCCACCTGCCAGCCTCAGCGACAGGTCCCTCAGGTTGGTGAGCGATGACAGCCCAGGCAGCAGCTGCAGGGGGTCGCCCCCCGTGCCTGCTGCCGTCAGGTCCAGGCTGATGCTGCTGAGTGCGCCCCAGCTGGCCGCCAGGTGCACCAGCGCAAAGGGCGTCATGACCAGGCCTGGAGTGCAACCAGAGGGGCGGGGGGGGGGGGGGGGGCATGTGTGTCGCATCAAGTGGGATGGTGGGGGCAGGTGCCCGCAGCAGCAACACAGCGCATGTTGAGGTACCAAGCGCACCAGGCAGCCGGGAGTGGGCGGGCATGCAGGCAGAGGAAGGCAGCGAGCATGCCAACACAGCATGCCGTGGCTCAGCAGGTGTGGCGGTGGGTGTGCTGCAGCAGAGTCGGTGCTGAGTGGGAGCACTCCAGGCGAGTCACAGCAAATCGGGCAAGTCCAGGTCTCCCTCAACACACACACGGCGGCTGCTGACTGTCGCCACACAATGTGCATTACAACGACCAGTGCCTGAGACACACGCCAGGTGCCGCAGCCATGCCAGGCCTGCCGCTCACCCAGGGGCATGTGCTGCTGCAGGTGCAGCTGGAAGCAGCTCAGCTGCTCCAGTGGCGACAGCCGGCTGAGCATGTCCAGGTCGGCAGGCAGGTGCGCCCGCGGCTGCTGCTGCTGCTGCTGCCCAAACCCTACCCCGCCCAAGCTGCCAGCAGCGGGGCTGACTGCTGATACTGCCAGCTGCGGCAGACGAGCCACAGCAGCTGCCACGTCAGCGTTGCTGGCACTTGGGCTGCGTGTGGTCAGGCTCCCTGCTGCTGCTGCTGATGTGGGTCGCTGCTGGGCTGATGCACTTTTGGTGCCGGCCGCCACCCAAAAGTCCTGGGGCTGCTGCATGAGGCCTGTCAGACTGCGCAGCTCAAACAGACCAGCCGCGGACTGCTGCCCGGGCTGCGGCTGCACAAGCTGCTGCTGCTGCTGCTGATGGTGTCCTGTTGACACCTGCTCCTGCTGTTGAGTGCCATGGTTAGCCGCTCTGTTGCTTGGGCTCCTTGCTGGTTGAATCTCAGCAGGCCTGCTGCTCAGGGGAATTGCCTGGCCCTGCTGCTGCTGCTGCTGCTGCTGCTGCTGCCGCTGTTGCCTATCTTGAGCGCTTGCAGGATCCTGCTGCTGCTTCTGCTGCTGTTGTGTCGGCAAGCTATCTACAGCTGGCAGCTCCATTACTGTCCCTTGTTGCTGCTCCTGCTGCTGCTCCTGCTGCTGCTGCTGCTGCTGCTGCTGACATAATGCAGCCAGGCCATGGCCCTGCGGCTGCTGCTGCTGCTGCTGCTGCTGCTGCTGCTGCTGCTGTGCCAGCAGGCAGGGCCCGGACACGATCAGCGTGCGCAGGCTGGCCAGCTGCCGCACGCCCTGCACAAAGTCGTCGGCCAGCTGCAGGTTGTCCACCTGCAGCGACTTGAGCGCGGGCCAGGCGCCGTGCGCGCGCAGCAGGCAGGACGACGACGCCACCCTGCCACGCAGCCCACGCACTGCTGCCGCTGCCGCTGCTGCTTCTGTGCTGCTGCCGCCGTTCTCAGCAGCAGCATCAGCGCATGGTGACGCAGCTGCTAGCTGGTTGAGCCAGCTGGGCGGCAGCGTGGCGGCGAACTGCCCGGCAGGCAGCAGGAACTTGGCCCCGCCGTGCAGCTCCAGGTGGGTGATGCAGGCCATGCTGCGCAGCGCGGCGCAGCCGCCCAGCAGCACCAGGTCCGACTGCAGCGACAGCCGCCGCAGCCGCTGCAGGCGCAGCAGCACCGCACTCCAGTCGTCACACGGGAACCACGACCCACTGCTGCTGCCTGATGTGCTGCTGCTGCTGCTGCTGCCCATGCTGCTGCTCCTGTTGCTCTTGAGACTGCTGCTGTTGCTGCTGCTGCTGCTGCTGAAGCTGCTGCTGCTGCTGCGACCGCTGCAAGTGCCACGCCCGCTGCTGATGTCAGCTTCTCTGCTTTCCTCAGGCCCTGCTGCTGCTGCTGCTGCTGCTGCTGCTGCTGCTGCTGCTGGGTCTGTGCTGCTTGCGTCAGCCTTGCGGCTGCTGGGCTTGCTCGCCTGCTGCACGACAGCGACGCCCGCCGGCTGCTCCTGCTGCAGCAGCTGTGCGGTCAGCTCCTGCTGCTGCTGCAGCTGCTGCGCCAGCTGCCTGCGGGCAGACCTGCGCTGCTCCGCCGCCTGCCGCCTGCTGCTGTGCGCCCTCCTCCGCAGCCCCGCGTGGGCCGCAGCGATGCGCTGCAGGTCGCAGTTGCTCGGCACCAGGCACCCCAGGTCCAGCTGCTCCAGTTTTGTGGTTTTGCTGAACACCTGGGCCAGAACCCCGAGCGTCACGTTCAGCTGACCCCGCAGGCTCAGGTGGGTGAGGTGCGGCAGCGCTGCCAGACTGGCAAAGCCCTGGTCCTGGACCCTGATGGTGCTCATGTCCAGCTTTGCCAGCCCCCTGAGCTCTGCTGCTGCTGCCAGTGCTGAGTCCCCCAGGCAGCTCTCCCCCAGGAACAGGTAGGCGTTCTTGGCCAGCACCAGCTCTGTGAGCTGGGACAGGCCAAACACCGGCTGCAGCGCACAGCAGGCAGGCACAGCAGGCCACGGCAGCACATGCTTGAGCCTCATGCTTGCAGCTGCAGCACATGCTTGAGCCCTGTGCTTGCAGCTGCAGCAGAGATGCCGTGCAATGATGGCGGACACACCGTCAGCACAACGCAGTGTGGACAAGTTCCACGCCTAGTGATGACACATCCACCAGCTGTTGAGGAGGCCCATGCAGCCATGCCAGCAGGGACCCACCCTCAAGGGGTGATGCACGCCATTCACAGCAGTCAAAGACACTTCACAAGCTACAGCAACGCAGGCAGCAAAGCAAGCAGCATGGCTGGTTCCGTGTCACCAGGCTGTACACCTCAGCGCCCCTGCAGGGCGGACAGACATGACAGCAGCAGGCTGCCCTCCTGCCCAATGCAACAGCCCATGCCGACACCGACAGCAAGCCCAAGCGGTACGGCGGCACCTCCACTCAGGCGCAGGCAGCCGCGCACGGGCAGTCAGCGGCGCCGCCTAAACCAAGGGCCCACCTGCAGCGCCTCCCCCTCCTGCAGCACCTGCCCGGGCGCCCACAGCGCCGTGTCCCAGGCCACGGCCAGGCCGCGCAGCCCCGGCAGCCAGGCCAGCTGGCTCAGCGCCCAGGGCTCGCGCGTGAAGGTGGCGTCAGCCAGCACCAGCCGCGTCAGCTGCGGCAGCCCCGCCGCCAGCGGCTCCAGGCTGACGAGGCGCGACTCCAGCCGCACCAGCGGCTCCAGCTCCATGCGCGCCTGCGGCATCCAGGGGCGGGCAGTGGCCAGGGTGAGTGACGTGCGTGATCGGCCGCACCCAGGAGTGTGAGCGGGAGGCCGCGCCTGCCAGCAGCGGCGTTGGGCTGACGCTGCACGACGCCAAGCAGCAGCAGGCAGCTGAGGCTGCGCGGTGAGACCAGGGATGCAGCAGATGGAGGGTGCGTGCATATAGGGCGATCAGGCAATGACTAATAATAGATCTGGGCCGATGTCGGGCTGCCCTGGCGCCTGCCCGTCAAGGAGGCAGGCGCCAGCGTCCCGCAGCTGCCAGCTCTGCCCCACGCAACCACGCCACCTCCCTCACACCACCATCGACCCAAAGCAAGCCAGCAGAGCCGCACAGCAGCACCATCCGTGCAGGGCCTGCCTGAGCAGGCGCGCCACTGTGCGCCGCGCGCACCTGCACCGGGTCGCACCAGCCGTTGGCGTGCGTGAGCGTGACCTGCCGCGCGCCCGGGAACACCTGCCCGGCCCGCTTCAGCACGCCCCGCGCACCCTTGGCGCCCAGGAAGCTGCGCGGCAGCAGCAGCAGCAGCAGCAGCAGCACAGCAGCCGGCACACACACACAGGCTGCGTGTCGAGATGTGCACGGCTGCCATGGACGCAGAGGCATGCAGGGTGAAGCATGCGGCGCTGCTGCTGCGCGCCTCGACATCGCAGCAGGCACTGCTGCTCTGGACCAACCCTCACACTCTGCATGTAAGCTGGAAATCCCAGCCCCTGCCCCTGCCGTTTGGCCGCCCCTGCGCCTGCCGCTGCTGCTGCGGCTCACCGCGTGGGCAGTGTGAGGTGGGTGCTGCAGCAGCTGAGCGTGAGCCTCCAGTGGCGGCACGTCAGCCGCGCCACCGCCACCTCCCCGGGGGCGAGGTACTCGAGCACGGCCTGCCCACACCAGCCACAGAGTCGGCGCGGCATGCTCAGTCTCATGCTGTGCGCTGTGGCGGGTACGGCATGCGCGTACAGGTGGCCGCCGCTGGGCACAGGCCCGCGCGCAGCAAGGCTACCAAAAGGACCTGGCTGACGCCCTTGTGCAGTGGGCAGGGCTCGCAGCAGGCAGTTGCTGCCCTCGTCCACAGGCGCTGCAAGCATCTAGGGTGTGATGCATGTTTGTGCGTGTCTGGTCTGTTCTACTGCCACTGCTACTGTGCTGGTGTGCCCACTCAGCAGAGCTCCTGTGCCTGCAGCTGTGCCTGCAGGCATGGGCTGAGGTTACTGCTGCAGACGGCCCCATGTGGGTGCCAGTCGCAGCCATGCGTGCTTGCCTCACCTGCAGCACATCATCTGGAACTGTCTGCCACCCACCAGGCACAGCAGCGCCACGCTGCTGCCCCCAGAGGGAGCCCTGTTGGATTGACAGGCGCAGGTTCGAGGCGTTAACTCAACAAATGACAGGGTGGGCCAAGTGGATCGGTGGAGGACCAGCAGCACGTGCAGGCACTGCTTGGCATGCAGACGTTGGTTTGCTGGTGTCGAGCGTGGGTGCACGGTGGTTGCGAAAGTCGGGGGTGATCTCAGTCAGTGCTGCTGATCAGCAGCACTACAGCAGCAGCAGCCCTGCTGGCAGCACATGTCCAGGCTGTCAAAGCATGTGCTCCTGGCCATGCATTGCAAGGTACTTGTCTGTCGAATAGGTTGCTTTGGTACCTCTTGCAGTGCGCCAGGGATTCCAGAGCCAAGTCCGCCAAAGCAAGCTCCGAAGCAGCTGCCAAGCAGCCCCATGAGGGCGGTGTGTCAGCGGTACCGCATTGATTTGTTGATCGCGTTGGAGGCTTCTAGCTCAGACTGTTGCCTCGCTTAGTTGCGACAGTGTTTCATTGATGCCACTAGTGTGCTGATTACAAGCTTCAATCGTTATTTCAAGCTTCCGGTTAAGTTGAGTTTAAGCAGCGACCAGCTAGCGCGCCAGTACAGCACGCGGGCCCACGAGGGTCCACCTGATCATGTGCCTCTTCGCATAACAGCGACGGATTGGTGGCCGACGCTGCTTAGCAAGCTGGTGCATACTTCAAACTGTCTGCAAGACATTATGGCTCAGCATGTGTCACACGAACATAACGTGGCCGCGTGGTGGGTGGCGGCACCTTCTGCCAGGCATAGGCTGCACAGACCCTGTGCGAACGTGGCACATGCTTTCAACCTTGGCACAACAGCAGGGCGGACGACAACTGGCACAAACACAAAGGTAATACAGGGCGTGTCATACTCCTCCCTGGCGCTATCGCCCCGCACACAAGCAGCATGCTGCGCCGTCACTCAATGATTGAGTTACAGTGGTTGTGACAGCACAAAGCTTCCAGCATCCGCTGCCCACTTGGCCATGCTGGTGGCAAGTCAAGAAATGCTCACCCTGCTGGTGTGCTAGAAGAAGCATAAGCACAAGGCGTTACAATGTAGCACTGATCACCAGTGCACAGCACTAACTGCACATGGGTTGAACTGCTGCCAGGTCCTTTGACACTGGAACATGCCAGCCCTGGCGTGCAGCGATGCAATGCCTGCTCTCGGCATCAAGTGCACAGCCACACAGCTTGCGCCTGCCATGTCCCCAGTAAGCAGTGAAGCATGCTGCTGCCACCTAGCATTGAACTTCAACGGGACGGGAAAGGTAACCATACCATGCAAGGACCGCGTCACCGCCTTCCACACAGCAATACCAAGGACCACAGCACTGCCACTCACACTGATACAGGAGCTGTTTCCATTGCTGTTCACAGATCAACCAGATGAAGCGTTCCCAACGGCACACAGTGACAACAGCACTCACTGGTCATGTGTGCAGCAGCACAGTCGTCGGTGGGGTGCTTTTAGACCCGCTGCGCTCAAGCAGCACCCCCTCCCTCGGTAACCCACACCAGGACAATCACTGCAGTACATATGATACAGGTTGTAACCAGACCGCCCCCCCCCCCCCCGGGGTATTTGTGGCAGGTTCAGGATGATGATACCACACAAGCTTAAGTGTTTCCCTTCCACATTCGACACAGGCTCAGGTCACTGCACGATAATGTAAATCTCGCCGCCACCGCCGCTGAATACTCACAAGCCTCCTCAAGGCTTCCACACACGCCAAGTACAGCTCAGCGGCGCCACACACCCCTCGGCAGAGATGCCTACTCGGGCGGCAATGCTGCTCCTGCCTACCATCCTGCATCCACTGCACATAAGTCCAAGCCTGCTGCTGCTGCTGGGCCCATTGCAGCAGCTTGCCCACCTAGCCGCCTGCACTGTCTTGAGCAAAGCAGCCAGCATCATCATGAGCCATGCTGCTGCTGCTGCTGCCCAGGCGCAGCACCTTCCAGCGCCCTGCCCACCAGGCGATCCACGTGCGCCCCAACCGACACCAGGGACTGCGCCGCCGCGCCGCCCACAGCCCCGGCAGCGCTGGCGCGTGCGCTGTCACCCAGCCCGCACAGGTACAGCACCAGCCTCGGCAGCGCGGCAGTGTGGCGCTGCGCGGCAGCCTCAACCGCAGCATCACACCAGCCCAGCCTGAGCAAGGCGGTGCGCAGCCGCTGCAGCTGCTGCGGTGTCAGGTGCCCGGTGCCCAAGGCAGCCTCTGCAGTGAGGCGGCACATCTTCAGCTCGCTGGTACTCAGGGAGGGCAGCTGCCCCAACTCCTGCGGCTGCTGCTGCTGCTCAGGCAGCCGAGGAATGTTTCCCTGCTGCTGAGCTGCCAGTGCAAGCTCCTGCTGCTGCTGCTGTGGTGCTGGTGCTTGCTGGTGCATGAATGCCGAGCTCAGGCTCTGCTGCGGTGCGAGCAGCGCTGACTGCTGCTGTTGCTGCTGACTCGGGTTGCTCGCCTGCACATGCAGCGGCTCAGACAGTGACCCCAGCAGGCTCAAGTGCTGCTGCTGCTGCTGTGCGGTGCCATGTGGGTGCTGCCCCAGCACAGCGGGCGACCCCAGGCTGGGCTGCTGCACCAACAGTGGGGGCTGCTGCGAAACAGCATCATGCAGCACATGCTGCAGCTGGCCTGATGACGCAGGTGATGCCAAGCTCTGCTGCTGCAGCAGCTGTGAGTGCTGCTGCAGCAGTATGGAGTTCCGCATGTGCACCTGCTGCTGCTGCTGCTGCTGCTGCTGCTGCTGCTGCACCGGTACAGCTGGTGGCCCACAGCTGGGCTGCTGCGCCAGCTGCAAAGGTTGCTGCTGGTGCACAGCTGCTGGCAGCAGCTGCCCCATCAGCGCAGGCGAACCCGCACTCTGCTGCTGCACCAGCTGAGGGTGCCTCTGCAGCTGGCCGCTGTGCTGCTGCTGCAATCCTTCCGGCGCACCTAGGCTTGGCTGCTGCTGCAGTGCAGTACTGATCAACCTGCCCTGCTCCACCATTGGTTGCATGTGGTGCTGCACAAGCTGCTGCACTAGCTGCTGCTGGTTGGATGCAAGAGCTGCAAGCCCGGCTGCGTTCAGTATCGACACATCAGCGGGTGCCTGCTGCTGCTGCTGCTGCTGCTGCTGCTGTTGCTGCTGCTGCTGTTGCTGCTGCTGCTGCTGTTGCTGCTGCTGCAGCACCTGTTGCAGCAGCTGTTGCTGCTGCTGCTGCTCCTGCTGCTGCTGCAGCAGCTGCAGGGTGGCGTGATGCACAGGCTGTTGCAGCATCACATGCCCAACAGGGCCAATTGCCTGCTGCTGCTGTTCTTGCTGCGCCAGCTGCAACTCCTGCAGCTGCTGCGGCAGCAGTGGCACCAGCTGTAAAGGCTGAGCTCGGTGCAGCATCTGCTGCTGCTGCTCAAGCTGCTGCTGCAGCACTTGCATCTTCTGCTGCACCTTGCGCAGCTCATTTGCAGCAATGGCTGTCGCATGCGCTGCTGGGTCCTCCTGGCCGAGCATTGGCAGCAAGTTGTGTCGCAGCAGTGCTGCCCTGAGCCTCCACTCCTCGTGTGCAAGCTGCGAGCCTGACAGCACCAGGGCCTTGGCAGCCTGCATGCACCGCAACACAGCAGCAGCAGCAGCGGCAGCGGCAGCAGCAGCAGCAAAAACAGCCTTGAGAGGCAGCTGGTCACCTATCTGTGTGACAACGTAAACTGCTTGCAATTACCACTTTGGTGACAAACGCACACCGTGCAAACGGCAGAAGCCATGAACAAACACAACTACCAGACAAGCATGCAACCATGACATTCAGCTGCAGTTCACAGGCTTCCACCGCCCCAAGCTCATGGCATCCGTTACAACCTATTGTGTGATCATGCACGCGTGCTTCTCTATGCACGACACACAACCAGCTGCTGTGGTCATGCCCCGCACCTGCTGCAGCTCCCACCAGTGGACGCTGGCTCTGCAGAAGGACGCCTCCAGTGCCGGCACAGCCGCAGCCAGCAGGTGCAGCAGCGCCTTGCCAGGCAGCCGCGGCCAGCCGCCCTCAGCCTGCAGGCAGCAGCAGCGCCCAGCACACAGGTGCAGCGCACCAGCTGATGCGTCCCGGTGGCAGCAGCTGCAGCGGTGGCACTGGGCGCAAACAACCAAGTCCGCGCCAGGCTGCCGACATGGGGAGAACGGCATGCACCATGCAGCCGGTCAGGCACTGGCCCACCCCTGGGTGTCACACAGCGATGTGTCAAGTCGCACAACCTGCTGCTGGCTGTAGGACTGCGACTTGCTGCAGCAGCTGGCAGTACACAGGCGAGGAGACAGCCCCACCCCACCCCACCCCACCCCACCCACCTGGACCCGCTTAGCGATGGACGCTGCGGCTTGCTTCAGCAGGCTCGCCAGCAGGTACATGTTGCTGGTGTGCTCGGCGACCACCAGCAGCAGCCCCAGCAGCTTGTGCGCACGGTCCAGCGGCCCAGCACCAGCCGCTCGTTGGCGGACTGCCCGCTCAGCCGCAGCAGCCTGCTCAGCCGCTGCAATTGCTGCAACGGCACCAATAACCAGGTCTTCTGCATGTTCAGCTCCTGTCGCCGGCTCTGCTGCTGCAGCAGCAGCCTGCTGCTGTGCGTCTGCAGCGCGAGCAGCTCCAGCCCCAGCAGCTGCCACAGCTTCAGCAGTGTCAGCGCTGCCACCCTGCTGCTGCTGCTGCTGTTGCCCTGGCCCAGCTGCAGCTGCGCCTGCTGAATCTGCAGGCGCTGCAGACGCTGATGGTTCCTGCAAAGCTGCCTTCCCCGCCTGTGCTGCTGCTAGCTCACCTGCCATAGCCACCACAACATGCCCGTCCACCTCCATACCAGTTGCGTCCTGCTGCTGCTGCTGCTGCTGCTGCTGTGCAGGCTGTGCGGGCTGTGCGGGGAACAGCATGGCATCCAGTGCTGAGGCCAGCTCAGGGTCCGCGCTGCCCCGCTCAGTGCTGCCCCGCACAGGCTCAGTGCTGGCCCCGCCCACACCGCCCGCTGCCTCACCAGCTGCTGCTGCTGCTGCTGCAGCTGCAGCTCCAGGCTTGTTGGCAAGGGGGCAGACTGAGCATCACGTGCTGTTGGCTCTTGAAAAGCTGCTGCTGCACCTGCAGGAGCCGGCCCAGCAGCAGCAACCGCAGCAGCTGCAGGAGCCACCTGCTGCCCGCCAGCAGTGTGAGAACCAGGCTCCCGCACAGCATCAGGGCCAGCCCCGGCTGCAGACGGTGCTCCAGCACCACCTGGTGCTGGAGCAACACCTGAGCGTCCAGCAGCTGCAGCAGCAGGCGCAGCAGCAGGGCCTTCGCGCCCCACACCAGCATCAGCAGCAGCTGGGGTCTCTGGCGAAGGTGAGCGCAGGTCTATCACCTCAGCTGCCTGGGAGCTGTTCCCACCTGCGGAGTGCTGTTGGCCGTGCTCAGCAAGCAAGGCGGGCTGCACGCGGCCAGCTGCTGGCTCTGCAATGCGTTGCTGCTGCTGAAGCACCTCGGTTGGCGCGCGTGGAGCCTGCTGCTGCACCGTTGGTGCAGGCGCAGCAGCAACGCCTGCCACGGGCGCTCCTTGAGATGCATTTGCCTGTTTCAGCAGCTGACCCGCCACCTGGAGAAGGGTGCTGCCTCTGCTGCACACCTGCAACGACAAACAATGCAGGGCCGCACAACAGTGACCGCACACGCGCTGGTTGGCATGGCGCTCATGGCATCTGCAGCTGCAGCTGCTAAGTATGCAGCCCCGCACAGTCGAGCGCTGAGCAGGCTCCAGGAGGACAACCCGGAAAGAGCCCCATGCAACTGCCAGGAGAGCGCACAATGCCACCTACCGCCTGTGTGCGACTTGCCACCGATGGTATGGTTGCTATTTCGGCTGCAAACCAGCCCTCTGCCTTCAACTCCTGCACACGCAAGCCATGACACGCCACAAGAAGCGGCAGCAGTGGCAGCAGTGATTCGGCGCGCTGCAGCCCATGCAACAGCACGACGTCGCAGCACACCTGCCATATGTACGCAAGTCCCTGGCCGGCAGTGCTGTTGGTGTTAACAACTGCAGCGAATGTGCCAGGTGAGGCACACCCATGCAGTCAGCCCCGCTGCCGTGCCAGCCACGCACCTCGGCCAGCGCTGCAGCCTGCTGCCTCAGAGCCGCCATCTCAGCAACCAAAGGGGTGACGTAAGTTGGCAGCCGAGCTGCCGCGGCCAGCCCACGCAGCATGACGGTCAGCTGGTGCACCATGCAGCGCAGGCCGTACAGGATGACGTTCGCCTGCAGCCCCGCCACAGAGCTCGGCGGCCCTTCAGGGGACGGCAGCGGCCCTGCAAACTGCTGCTGCTGCAGCTGCTGGTGGGTGTCTAGCTGCTGCTGCTGCTGCTGCTGCTGCCCAGTGGCAAAAACTGGGATGAAGCCGGGCTGCAGTGGTGTTGATAGCCGCTGCTGCTGCTGCTGTTGAAGATGATGATGGTCATCCTCCTGCCCATTGCCTGATGCTGTGATGGGCCAAGACCAGGCGGCAGCGGCCCGGCACGCATGTGCTCAGCAGCAGCATCTGAGCCTGCCACAGGCATGCCAGGTGGTGCAAGGCCAGGCCCACCACTTGGTGCTGCTGCTGCCGCTGCTGCTGGCAGCTGCTGCATCAACTGCTGGCCACCCTGTGAGCTAGTTAGCAAGCTCTGCAGGACATGCTGGGTTGCCAGCAGTTGCTGCTGCTGTTGATGATGCCGTTGCTGCTGAAGCTGCTGCTGGGTGGCAAGTGCATCTGCGGCAGCAGCAGCTTGAGATATGGCAACAGCTTGCACTGCTGCTGCTGGTGCTGCTGATGATGGCGGAGCTGGAGGCATTGCTGCACCATCACAGCTCCTCCTGGCCATCGCCAGCAAGGGCATCACCTGGTCACCTGCTGCCAGCACCAATGCTGCTGGCCCTGCTCCAGCCGCTTGGCTAAACAGGTCAATCTGCTGCTGAAGCAGCAGCCGCTCTGCTTCCAAGGCTCTCGGCTGATCCGCCATGCCTAGCACCAGCTGCTGCTCATGCTGCACACCTCCTGGCTGCTGCTGCTGCTGCTGCTGCTCCTGTTGTTGCTGCAGTTGCCCTTCCTGTACGATGCCATGTGTCCGATGAAGCAGATGTAAGAATCCACATCTGCAACCTCAGCAGGAGATGCACCGCGTGATGCAGCGCCATGCTCAGCAGCAGCAGCGGCTGCAGTGCCGCCACCACCAGAGAGTGCCGCGCCAGATGAGCCAGCTCGAGTGACACCAGCTGAGCCGCCGGGGGCGCTGGTGCGCTTGCGGCTCAATGGCGTAGCCTTCTTCTTCTGCCTGCGCCCTGCGCAGTGCCTTGGCGGCAGACCATCCTCGGGCTCAGGCGCCTCTCCAGGCGGCTCCTGGTGCTGCTGTTGCTGCTGCTCTGGCAGCTCAGCCAGTGCAGGCACAGGTGCTGGCTGCTCAGCAGTGCCCACGCAGAAGCCCGCTGGTCGCTGCGGCCCTTGCTGCCCTTGCTGCCATCCGGTCGCCTGGCCAGCAGCTTCCGCGACTGCTGCCTCTACAGCATTTGGTGCCACAACAGGCGCTACCTCTCGCTGCTGCTGCTGCTGCTGCAGGTTGGTGTTGCCTGTTTTGGCTAGCGTGTGCTCAGCAGCTGCGGCAGCAGTGGGGGCTGCGGCAGCAGAAGGTGCAGCAGCTGGCAGCTGCTCTTGCGGTGTTTGAGATGCGTGCTGAGCCAGCAGCTGTGCCTGCAGCTGCTCAAACGTGTCACGCAGCTGCAGGTAGGTTTGCTGGGCTTGCTGCACGTTTGGCAGGGGGTAGGCTGCTGGCTCTGACAGCTGCTGCTGCTGCTGCTGATCCTGCTGCAGCTCTGGCTGCTGCTGCAGATGATTCTGCACCTGCACATGTGCATGCGCAGCACGTTGTGTGGCCACCTGCTGCTGCTCATCTGCAGCCATTCCAGGTGCGGCGGCAGCCGAGACCTGCAGCTGTGCAGGTGGTGCATCCTGCAGCTGGTCGCGCTGCATTGGCTTCAGCACCTCAACGTGACTGGGTGGCTGCTGCTGCTGCTGCTGCTGCTGCTGCTGTATTTGCTCATGCTGATGCTGCTCTAGTTCTTCATTACACAGCAGCTCAGCACAGCTACTGTCTGCAGGGGAGCCTCCTGCTGCAGAGAGTGCTGCTGCTGCTGCTGCTGCTGCTGCTGCTGCTGCTGCTGTGCTACAGGCATCACACATCCTTCACCAAGAGCCTGCTGTTCCTGCTGCTGCAGCTGGCAAAAGGTCCCTGGCACCAGCTGAGCCAGTTCTTGTGCTTGCTGCTGCAGCTGCTGCTGCCACTGCAGTACACTGTCCTGCTGTGTGTTATCATGGGGCTTGTCATCCTGCTTCTCAACAAGCTCTGACGCAGCCTGCGTCCCTGTAGGCACAGCAGCTGCGCTCTCATCGCCCTTGCATCCTGCATGACTAAATCCTCATGCTGTTCCACCACCTGCTTCTGCTGCTGCTGCTCCCCTTGATGCTCGTGCTGCTGCTGCTGCTGCTGCTCTTGCTCTGCAGCAGGTGTGGATACGTGGGCGCCTTGCTGCTGCTGCTCTCCATGATGCTGCTGCTGCGGATCAGGGAGCAGAGGTGCTATCTGCACTGAACTGCAGGGTACATTGCTGGCTATCAGTTTGGTACTGCCGACCAGGTCTGCAGCCGGACTGCATCCTGCGGCATCAACTGCAGCCTGGACAGCTGCTGCAGGCTGCACTGGTGTGCTGCGGTTTCAGCACTTTCTACATCTGAGCAGGCAGCGGCCAGAGCATCAGTGCCAGCGCTGGCCTCACTGCTGCGCTGTGCAGCTGCTGGCTCTGCCCCACCCCCAGCATCTCCGCTGCTGCTACGTCTGCTGCACCGTCAACAGGTTTGGCGTGTCGGCAAGCTGTTGCAGCAGCGCTGCAGGTGACACTGCTGCCTCTGCTGGCGCTGCATCTGCTGCAGGGGCACGCCCGGCACCCTGCTGCTCCACGCCATCGAGAGGCGCGCGATGCTGCAACTCCACCTGCTGCTGCTGCTGTTCGTTGCCAGGCAACAGCTCCCCTTCCTCCGGCTCGGAGTCCTCGCCCTGCTCGCGCGCCTGCACTGCGCGGGACCCTGGTCCGCTTCGTGCTGCCGCTGCCATTGCTGAGGCTGCCATGAGCAGTCTTGTGCATGCAATGGCTGCTGCTTCTGGGACCGCTGCTGTACTTGCACAGACAGGTTGACGCGGTGGCTTGCTGTGACTGCTGCTCTTCTGGCTGCTGCTGTGCCGGCATGGGCAGCTCATGTGGCTGCCGCCTCTGCTGTCGCACTGCCCCTGCCTGCTCAGCAGGTGGTGGCGAGCTGGGCAGTGGCGGCAGCAGCACGGTCTCCGCCACTGGCTGTGGCGCAGGTGTGGGTTTCTCTGGCGGTGCCTGCACTACGGGTGGCGGCACAGACACCTCTGGCGAGGGCGCCACAGGCTGCGGCGCCTCATGTGGGAAGTCGGGCGGAGGCAGCGGCAGCGGCACCTCGGGCGGCGAGTCTGCCGGCAGCGGCGGCGGCGCAGCAGGCAGTCTGGCGGGGGAGCGGCGGCGCGCGAGTTGGGCGGGGACTCGGGTGGCAGCGGTGGCGGGGACGGCTGAGCCACACCAGCCTGCTGCACGTCAGGGAGCCGTTGAGGTGCCTGCACCGGCAGCACACCATTCACCACAGGCCTCCGCTGCTGCTGGCTGCTGCTGCGAGCTTGGCTGCATTGACAGCAGCTCCTGCTGTGCCTGCTGCTGTGTTGGCAGCACCTGTTGTGGCTGTGGTGGCAGCCGCTCCTGCTGGTCCCATCGGCTGCTTCTGCCCTGACGCCCCTGTTGCTTCTGCTCGCCTGCTGCATCCCCGCCCACGGGAGCGTCATTGCTGCTGCGCCCCCTCGTCACATGCTTGCCGCTCTGGTCCATGTCCCAGCGCCTGCCGTCGCTGACTCCGCGCCCCTGCTGGTGACCCCCTGGAGCCGCCTTCACGCGCTGCGGCGCTTGCAGCGGAGGCAGCGGGTCGCGGTTGGCCAGCTGCCGCTCCCTGTCCTGGCGGCTGCTGTGTGGCAGGCCGTCGTGCGAGGGAGACACTGACCCGCCCAGCGCCTGCCTGACATCAGCGGGGGCACCGGAGGTGTCGACGTCCTCATGTGTTTGACTGTCGCTGGCAGCCTTCAGAGCAGCAGCACAGTGTTCACCGTCAGCAGCAGCGCCAGCGCTGGAGGCCGCAGCTGCTCCCCAGAGGTGGCGGCACCACTGCTCCCAGCAGCCCTGCCCCGCCACATCCCCTGCTGCGCGGCTGCTTTCACGGCAGCAGCATCAGCCGCAGGTGAGACACCAGGTGGCCTGACACCAGCAGGGTCAGCGCAGGCCTGCTGCCCGCTGCTGTGACCCCGCTGGCCGGTCACCATGTGCTACAGGGCAGCTGCTTCCGCCAGTGGCAACAGCAGAAGCAGCAGCAGCAGCAGCAGCTGCAACGCCACTGGTATCGGTGGAACCAGGCACAGCAGCGCCACCAGGGCAGGCTGGTGCAGAAGTCCACGCGCCCTGCTGCTGCCCGGATGCAGCAGCAGCTCGCTGCTGGGCTGATGATTGTATCATGGTTGTCCATGTCAGGGATGGCATCTGGCCTGCATGCCTGCGCCATGGCTTCCCGACAACTTGCTGCTGCTGCTGCTGCTGTACAGGTGCATGCTGCTGCGCAGCAACCGCCGCCTGCTGCTGCCCTGGCAGAAAGGCGCCAACAGTGGCCTGCTGAGCTGCAGGCTGCTGTTGCTGCTGCTGCTGAGGTTGCACATCAGTAACCAACTGCGCCTGTTCAGGAGCTTGCTCAGCAGCTGCCAGCCGCCCAGCCTGCCAAGATCGCCAAGGCTGCTTGCTGCCTACCCCATCAGCCTGCGCTTGGGCCTGCTGCTGGTGCTGGTGCTGCTGGTGCTGCTGCTGCTGCTGCTGCTGCTGTTGTTGCTGCTGCTGCTGTTGCTGCTGCTGCATTAGCTTCCACAATGGCACTGACCCTGGCGAGGACAGGGGAGATGGCAGTGCTGCACCGCTTGAGCCCGGCTGATCTTGGACCTGCAGTGCAGGCGGCCGTGGCGCTGGTGGTGGCTGCTCCACCACCAACTGCTGCTGCTGCTGCTGCTGCTGCTGTTCAACATGCTGCTGTTCAACATGCTGCTCACCAACTCCCTGCTGCGGCTGCTGCAGCTGTTGCGGCAGCAACACAACATGCCGCTGCTGCTTCTGCTGCTGTGGCTGCCGGCCACTGTGAGATGGCTCAGCCCCTGCTGCCGCTGCTGCAGGTGCCATCCCTTGCGCCTTTGGCTCATTGTCAGCACCAGCAGCACCTTCAGCGCCAGCTGGCCTGCTGCCGCCGCTGCTGCCTGGCTGGGCTGCACTGCGGAGAGCTGCTGCTGTCAGTGTGTCTGCTGACCTTGCCAAGCTGGCCTGCTGTGATGGTGCTGCATCAGACCCTGGCTGGGCAGGCACACGTGCAACAGCTGGTACAGATCCTGTGGAGCTCCCATTGCGCAAGCCGCCAGTGACGTATACATCACCTGCATCTGCTGATGCTTTGCTCGGTGAAGCAGCCATGCCGTTGCCACCTGATGCATTGGCAGCAGCAGCAGCAGCCTGTGCAGGGCCACGGCTGGGCGCTGCAGCAGTAGCTGTGTCAGAGGCATGTGCTGCAACGGTCCAAACATTGGTGCTGACGCCTGGCTCATTTGCAGCAAGACGAGTGCTGCTGCTGCCTGCTGCGCCAGCACCCTGCTTGGCACTGACGGCAGTGGCTGCTGCTTTCAACTTCTTCGCAGATGCGTCGCCAGCGCCTTCAGCTGCATCAGAGGACTGCTGCTGTGCAGGTCTGCCGGCAGCACCAGCATCACGCAGCTGCTCCTTTGCACTGCTGCCGAAGAACGCTTCACTTGAGTGCTACCGCTGCTGCCCTTGCCAGCTGCAAGCTTGCTGATGCTGCTGTTGGCAAACGGAGCAGCTGCTGCTGCTGCTGCTGCTGCTAGCTTGCTGATGCTGCTGTTAGCAGGCGGAGCAGCTGCTGCTGCTGGTGCTGCTGTTGCTGCTAGCTTTGAAGCGTCTAGAGCAGGTGACGCTTGACCGGAGCCACCGCCAAAAGCAGGTGCTGCACCCGGCGCTTTCTCCAACAGCATGGGCGCTACTGTGGCTGCACCGCGGGTAGCTGTACCGTCTGCGGGTGGTGCACCTGTCCGCACTGCTTTGCTCGTGCCTGCCGAACCCTGCGCTACTGCTTTGATTGCCTTCTTGTGAGCCTGTGCTGCAGCAGCTGACGTGCGCTTGGCAGCTGCTGGTGAGCCTGCCCTGGCACCTGCCTGCGCTGCCGCTGCCGATGTGCGAGCGCCTGCGCCTGCTGTTGCAGCCCCGCCCTTGCCTGCGCCTGCTGTGGCCTGTGGGCTGACCAGCGGCTTGCTGCCTGCACTCGGTGGCTTGCTGTCCCAGTGCAGGCGAGCAATGGCTGGGATCAGGGGGTGCAAGGACTCGTCACTGCCATACTTCACCTGCAGCCACAGTGCCAGCACGCAAAGGCAGCATATCAGCGTAGCTGAACCTACGAGCGCATCTGCTGCAGTGACTTGCAACTATTGATGGTAAGGATACTAGGTATGTGGCCACAAATGACTGTCAAGCAACTTGGTATTTCATCACAGCAGCGCACATAACAAGCACCCACACAAGAGCAGGTGGTTGTGGCCATTTGGCAATAGGCGCTGCCTGCTGCTGCTTCCCCAGCCAGATGCTGTAGGCAACACGCCGCTTCATGCCAACCACACGCGTGGACACTAGGTCTCATGCGCACCTCCAGCGGCCCAGCACGCCAGCCCCTGCTCACCGTGAACTCCCCACTGGCTGTGTCGTACGCCACCAGCCGCCCAGCGTACCAGCCGCGCCCCTCAGGCCCCTCGTCGTCCTCGCCAGCGTTGTGCTCGCCCCAGTCCAAGCACACAGGCCGCCCCACGAGCGCCTCGCCGCCCAGCTGCTGCGAGTGGCTCGCCAAGAAAGCACCCAGCGGCTGCATCTCCTGCACATGTGAGGGAGGCAGCAGCACCTCTAACAGGTGTTACTACTGCCAAGTGCACACAGAAGAACACTTGCGCCACAGGAGCAATCAACAGTGTCATGTTGCCTGCATGCAATGTACACCACTGGCAAGCTGTTATATGGCTACTATGTCCTGCCTACAACAGTGCAAGGCAACTGCTTATGCACTAGCAGCATGCCATGCCATTTCCTGCAAGCACCCCTTTTGTCACCATACACAGCTAGGCATTCACGCACCTGTGCTTCCCAGCTGTCGCTGCTGGCCAGCACTGTGCTCCTCACAAGGCGCTCAGCCTCCGCATCATCATCGCTGGGGATGGCGGGACCCCCTGCGTGCAGTTCCACCCAATCCTCGAGGCCAAACAGCTTGGAAACACTGCTGGTGCTGCCGGCTGTGCAAGCTGCGTCTGCTGCTGGCATGCAGCGCCTGCTGCAGCAGCACTGCACGTAAAGCATGTTCCCCTTGCAGTTGATGCCTGCAGGAACAGGTGCAGCAGGACACACAGCATTGCAGGTGGCAGCAATGGCAGGTGCACAAGCCAACCACTGCCCGCGAGACAGTTGAACATGTGTTGCAGCTTGCTGCGATAGTGCAAGATGCTACATGCATGCTTTCCTGCAAGCTTAACTGATTACCAGCTCCCAGAAGCACCTCAGAACTGCGGCAAGCTTGTCCCACGTCACCAAGACAAGCCCTCGCCATAACTGCAAGCAGCACCACCTCGCACCTGGCAGCAACCACGCGTTGCACCCATTGCAGCTTATGTACACTCTGGCATGCGCTTGGACCATTTGTAGGCCACCTTGCTCTACAGACAAAGCCATATAGCATGGCACCCACAGCAGCAGCACCAGCAGCAGCAACAGGTGATGCACTGTGTACCAACTGCTGCTGCAACCCATATGGCCCTGCAGCACTGACTATGTTCGCTTGCAGATAACAACGCACGTATAGTACAGCATGGGCAGCATGGGCATGTACTTTCAGGAGGGCAGGGCCAACCCTGAGCTGCTGGCCGGTGCGGGTTGACACTTCTCGCACCTCATCTTTGTCATCCCTAGAGAACGTAGAAGGATACACAAGTGTTGCTTTGGATGTCTTGTGCCGCTTCCCCTGCTCGCCTGGCGCGGGATTATCCCTTGCCCGCTTGCTGCTCATCGCGCTCCTCGCCGTCATACTCCCGGAAAACTTGCATCATACATGCAGCATCGTTTTTAACCACTCCTGCTGTGCATCTGACTGTAGTGTGTTGAGTGTGGCCATCAACGATAAAACGGGCGTGCTTGCTAGTGTGCGACCCGACGAGGCACGTGAAAGTATTGCCCACTAATCACCAAAGAGACAGGTCAACACCATCACCGCCTCTGTTGGTCACTGTTGCCGAAGGTGTCAACGGCTCTGTACAGGTGCTGTCAGCAGTGCTGGCCTGGGTTAGCAGAGCCCCCGAGTGTATCCGCCTAAAGCAACTTTGTTGGCTACTAGTGGCTTCTGCTGCACTTACTGTTTTGGCGGTTAACACATCACACGCATTTAAACGGTCATACAGTGACATACCATGTCACATTTGTAACTGCAGCAACCGACATCCTGGCTGAACTGAAGCCCACATGGTACTACAGTTCTCGCATGTGCTCAAGCTCTGTATCAGCTGCCACGATGTGCTGGTAGATTTACCACAGCCTGCTGCAGAAACCTTGCCCACATGGTCAGTTAATACGGACCCAAGTAGAAGGCAGTCTAGCAAAGTAACAGTTACACGCGAGGGGGCAGCGAACGCCAGGTTCGTGCCCCGCTGGTCAGCAGGCTGTTGCGCACCATAATGGCAACGCCAGCTCTAGTGTGTCTCTGCCCTGGCACCCCAACACACCAGAAGGAGTTCCACCCACGAGCGTGTAGGTGACGCTGCACTGCTGTTCTATCTGAGAACGACACATGAGTGTCAACAGCTGCTACAATGTCAAGGACCAGCTCCTGCCACTGGCTGCTAAGCTCCGGTAGCTTGACAGCCAGGCCATTGACATTATGCAGCCCAAGCCTGTGGCTAGGGTCTTTGTGCACTTATAGTGCTGAGGGGGGCCGGCCATGTCCAGCTGGCAGGCTGCCGCTGGCTGTGGCAGGGCAGGTATCTTGGGGCCCGGGGTAAAAGGGGCTGTGAAGGCTGAAGGGTACGACTGCGAAGCTGCCGCGTAGATACCTGCCTCTGCAGTGCCACCTGCAGTGGCTGGGGAGTCCATCATGTCGAACTCATCGCCTATGTGTGCATGCTTGCTGTGGCGCTGCAGCTGCATGTCCGTCGCTGCTCCAGCCCCCAGTCTGGCATGCTTGCTGCCTGGGCTGGTGCTGATGCTGATGCTGCTGCTGCTGTTGCAGTTGGCCAGTGTCCTGTTACGGCTGGTCGGCTGACTGCCGCTGCCCTGACAGCAGGTCAGCCGTCGGCTGCTGCTGTGCCCTTGTCGCCTGCTGCTGGTTTGCTGCTGCGGGCTGCGGGGTGCCTTTGCCTGTTGTACGAGCCTGTGGATGGTTGGCGCTGTGCTGACGATCGCCAGCAATGCACCGTGTGTGCGGCCGCAACTGAAGCCGTGCCAATTCTAGCAGCTGCTGGTCACCTCCTCCTCCGCTGCCGCCTGTTCAGCTGCTGCTGCTGCAGCTGAGGCAGCATCTGCACGTGCAGCAGTGTCTGTCAGGCTGAAGGGTGCGCTGAAAGAGGGCTGAGGATAGTTACCCGGGTGTGCGCGGTTGGTTGAGGATAGTTACATGGGTGGGCACGTCAGAAACGGACTACTTCGAGGACTGCAGCGCACAGGACACAAGAGTAAGACCCCATGAGCCTTGTAATAGAGGGAGTTTTAAACGGCTCCTGAGTGGGTGGGCCTGTGGCCCTACTATGGTAAGATGGTAATATGGTAATAAACCACAAAAAGCCTCAGAGAAGCAAATTGCAGCTTCCTCTCCCATAATAACACAAACTTTGCGCAGAGAAGGAGCAACAGGACGGAACAAACGGTGTCAACGTCAACGAATAGGAACGGAACATGTAGACATGGCAAAAAATAGCAGCCTGCTTCAGGTGCTGAAGACATTGTGCAACCAGAGTTAGCACATTTGTTGCTTCCTAGTGATGGTATTACTAGTAGTGCTTCTGAAGTTACTGATTCTCTGAGTTCTGAGCTCTCTGAGCTTGTTGAGGTTGCGGTTTTTTTGGTTGATGGTCTTTTTTTGAGTTTTGTGGACCCCATGAGCCTTGTTTGGGTCCTTTGCGGGTGGGCCAGTGGCCCTACTTTGGTAATTCGGTAATTCGGTAATTCGGCAACATGATGGTGACGCGCACAAAGCAACAGCATAACCCGCAGCTCCGTGGCACCACAGGCAGCTGCCACCCTAGTTATGTGTTGGGCAAGGCCACATCCCAATGCGCAGACTTGCATGCAGGGGTAGGGTGACACTGCTTGCTTGCTTGCCTTTTCATGCTAGAGTGCTGCTGCTTCTTCACATCAGCAACTAGGATGAATGTCCAACATGCCAGCGACAGGCATTGCACCAAGACGTGTGGTAGCTGCAGCAAAAGCCCAGACAAGCGTGGGGTCATGTTGAGTCTACAGCACGTTCTCCAGGTCAGTGCTAGCTAGCACTACCATATAAGTCAGAGAAAGAGCAGCGATGCAGTACCAAGCGTGCATTTGTGCGCCTTTTCAAAGCCCCTTTCAGTGTTCAACATCGTAATTTATTCAAGGGAGTGCATTCTGACAGCGCACAATGCGTTGCCCGTTGGCTGATTTGCTGCCACATGTGTTGTACAATTATGTTGCAGCTCAAACACGGTGGCACGAGTTCACCATGGTTGCTGTGACTCAGCAAAGTGCACATGTACACCCAGCTCAGCCATTCGCTCTGCTGCAAGTACATACCCATAACTTATAAGACTAAATGAATTTGCCACGGCCCGCGGCAGTTGCACATGGCACCGCTTTGCGGCGGCGCCGCCGCCTGAACAGCCCATCGACATTGGCCAATGCCTGTCATTCAGCTGATCAAAGTTGGCTGAAGGTGGTTGCGAGCCCTGGTTTGCTGTGTACCTGTGTGCGCTGTTTTTAAAAGTGGTTATCATCGTACGCGTGCCCATGCATAATGTGTGATCATGATATAATGAGTTATAAATTACTGAGCTGCCAGCTCTGTATACGCTGGTTTAGTGATCATCCTCGTCATCATGATGCCAATACGCTTGTAGAATGTTTCATCAACCGCTTCCGACAAGCTGTTCGAGTCATTCAATGAATTTTTCTAGAGTACCATGCTTACTGCTATGGTCCCAAATGGTGGTGGTACACATTGTGCACCTTGATGTTGCAGTGTGGTGCCTGGGGCTGCTGAAACATTGACCGTAGTATGCCGTGCTACGTCAGCCTCATCTGGACGGCCCTGGCATGGTTGCCACCAAAACAAGCAGTGAGCAGCAGCAGTGTTAACAACTACGCAGTCGTGCAATGTGTTCGTGACCCTGCATCAGCCCTGGCCACTGCCGCAGACACCTACGCAGTGCTCCCAACGTTGGCAGGGCCGCGTGCTGTGGACCAAGCAGGTGAACGCAGGCTGCGTGGCATGCTCCACTTGCTGCTCTCATCAGACCTGCTGCTGCACCATCACGCCTGCCGGCAGGCACCTCAGCTTGGCTCCAATGGGCAGGTGGTCTGATGGGTGCTGCGCGTTGGGCAGGCCCGTCCTGCTGCCTGGCAGGCGCCTGTCTGCTGGCAGGGCAGCGTCCAGCGGCCACAGCAGCGCGGTGACTGCCAGCGAGGCTGACGCAAACATCCAGTCCAGGCTGCTCTCCAGCTGTGGCACCTGCAGGCGCACATAATAAGTGGAAGAGCAAGGCAGCGGTGTGGACATTCAGTTCATGGTATCAACAGCATTGTTGATGTTCACACAGCGTGTACAAATTTGCAGCAAGGCATTTAACTTTGCTCTTAAACTGGCAGCAACTGGAGCAGCTGTTGTTGCTGCTGGGGCAGCGCTGATTCAATACAATACAATACAATACATCTTCAGGATTGAAACCTGACCTCAGGCACTAGCCCAGCGAGCCGCTACTCCGCTCATGATTCACTACCACACATGCGGCTACCAGCCTGACAATCCAGTGATAGCTGCACGGCATACCTTGCGTGTGAATGGCAGTGGTCGTGCTGCGTACGCATCCGCCAGCAAGTACGGCTGGCTGGCATCCCCACCACTCTCAGGCACCACGCACACCTGCGGCAACAGATACGGCAGCAACGTGCTAGCTCTGTTACAGCAATTAGCAATAAGCACAGGAATCCCTACATCTACTGCTGCATACCCAAACACCAAACCCCAGTAAGCAACCATGTGCAGCAGCAGCAGCGGCAGCAGCAGCAGGGTGCATGGAGAATGTTCTGGGGTCTGTACAGCTGAGCCGCGCTGGCCAGTGGGTGCGCCACAAGCCGTGCATATGGGAGGCGGGCGCGCCCGACACACCCAGCACCCCAGGCACCCAGCAGCAGGCGTCTTGAGCTGCATGTGTCGGCCGTTCAGCTCACCCCCCCCCTAGCCGTCTCTGCAGCACCTGCGGCAGGTGCGCCTCTGTGTAGCCAGCAGGCAGCCAGCCGCTGGTCAGCAGCCGCCCCACCGCCTCGCCTGTGCCGCTGTTGAGGTCGCCGCAGACCACCACATGGCACTCCTCGGGTGGCAGGCCCTGGCCGGTCTGGTGCTTCTGCAGGGAGGCCAGCGCACTCCGCGCCTGCAGGGATGGAGCGCGTTGACAGAGCTGTTGACAGCAGCCAGCAGAGACTCGCGGAGAGGTTTCTGAAGCAAGAATGTGGGGACATGAGCAGGGCCGTAGCTGAAGACCAGTCACAACACCTGACGATCTGTACATTTCTGGCAGTCACCTGTGCCAGGCGCTCCTGTGGCTTGCGTGGGCTGCCCTCCAGGTGCATGTTGGCCACGTACAGCGCCTGGCTGGCGTCAGTGGAGTCTGTGAACAGGAAGGCCGCCAGCAGCGTCCTGCTGCGTGACTGCTGCCACCACAGCTGCAGCTTGGAGGCCTTGAACAGCGTCATGCACACAACCTGGCGAGAGCAGCGGCACGCCATGAAGAATGGCTCCAGGTGTGGCTTCAGGTGTGGCATCTGGGAGGGCAGTATCACTCCTTCGTATGCATGCAAGCATGCAGTGTCGTGTCACTAGCTGTGGAGCATTCCTTCGAGAGAGAGTAGTTACACATGGTCCAGTCATCATCTTAGACGGTATGACCCACCCCAGATAAGCACGGTGTCAACGCGTGAAAGAGAAAAGACAAGCGCACAATACAACAGATTCCTGTACATGCATGCGTGCAGTATTGCCTCAAACAGATGAGCAGGCAACACACCACGCGGTGGTCCAGCACATGGCCAGCGGTGGCCTTGGTGACTGACCCTGGCATCGCTTGCTGAGTGCTGCAGTGCAGCCTGCTGTTTTTACTGTCCTTGGCAGTGCTGCCATTGCTGCTGCAGCCACAGCTGCCGCGCACACCTGCTTGCCCTTGGTGTCCTGGTGCAGGGCCGAGTAGCCGGCTGCAGCAGCAAAGGCCAGGTACTCCGATAGCCTAGCTGGCCATGTGACAAGCAGCAGCAGCAATGAAAGCAGCAGCTGTAGCAGTGTCATGCTTAATTAGAGCTGCACATGATACGTAGACGAGCTGCATAGCTGTGTGAGCAGTGAGCTGTGCTGATGGGCCAACCTGCCTCACATCCACTGTCCTCTCACTGCATGCATACTTGTGGGACGCAAATGAAGCGGGCAGCATTCCCCCTGGTCAACTGCAGGGTTAATAGCTAGGCAGGTATTGGCAGCAGCCAAAAGGAGCCTGCGCATGCCAAGCCATGCTGGTCACCACTCACCACAAGACATCAACCTCCTGCAAGCACACTACGTCTGCACTCCACGCCCTGATCTGCTGCTGAATGAGTGGCCATCTGCGGGAAACATAGCTTAGATGCAGATGCTGCAGCAAATGCGGCTGCTGTTTGCAAGTGCGTTTGTGCAGCAGCAGCAGCAGCAGCAGCAGCAGCAGCAATCAGCAGCAGCAGCAGCTCACCTGTGTTCCCGCCAGTCCAGCAAAGACTCATCAGCGTACGTCAGCTTCTGCGAGAATACATCCGCTAATACGTTGTAAGAAACTATGGAGATTTCGTCTGCACTACTACTGGCTAGGCTGCCGCTCTTTTGCACTACTGCTGGCTGCTCTCCTGCCCGAGCCTCATTGGCCTTTGCACCGCTGTTATTTGTAACCAGCTTAAGTATAATGCCTCCAGCAGTTGCGATCACTGCAGAAAATGCAACTGGCAGCCAGCGTGCCATCATGATCGCCCACGTTCAGATACAATACCCTGTCAAAAAACGTGCGACACCATTCAAACCACTCGTGCAGATATGTGACGGTGTCTGCATGAGCAGGCTCGCATGATGCCGAGGCACTGAGCTTCTGTTGCACCTTGGTTGAGTGACACGCTGATTGGCAACCTGCTGGCAGGCTGCGTCTCATACCAGACATACCAACACTGCCAAAACTCGCTGAGCTGGGACTGACGTACATAGGCTGCATACCCCAGCATGATCTCACACATGTTGGTAACCATCAATCGTCCAATGTTGCAGCACCGCACTTTGAAAGGAGATGCACAACATGCCCTGGCAGTTCTTGCATACATTCCGCTGTAGGGTGAAGTTCTGCCTGCACGCGCAAGCAGCCAGTGTCCACACCAACGAGCGTGCTGGTGACGTCACACGATGATGCCATCGCTGCCCGAGGAGCCCCACACCCCCTCAGCATCCAACACCTGCCGCAGCTGCTGCAGCCACCACACACCAAGCCCCCTGCCTGTTGTGGGTGTCAGCATGCAGTACACAACAGGCCCTAGTGGCCGAGCAGCAACACCCCTACCCCGCAGCGCTGTCACCACATCCACTGCTGCACTGCTGCTGTACCCCTCACTGACAGGCTGCCCATCTGCACCCACTGCTGCCAGCTCTACTGCCAGCACCGACCCCAGTACCACCACACCCTTCACACGGGGGTGGCTGCTGAGCTCCGCCGCTGCTGACTCATCCCACTGCGGCAGCAGCTGCCCGCATGGCTGGCTGCAGCTGCACTGCTGGGCTGCAGTGCACCCAGCTGTCTTCCCAGCAGCACCCTCCCCGTCACTGCTGCTGGCGGCGGCGGCGGCGAGAGCCTTTTGGCAGCGGCCAGGGCCTCTGGTGTGCACATGTTGGGGTTCAGTGCGTGGTTTTGAAGGATGGCCAGGCTGGCCATGGCCGCCGCGCAGCCGAGCGGGTAGGCGGTGTAGGAGTGGCCGTGCAGCAGCGCCTCAACCTGTGCAGCACATGCGCAGGGACAGCAGCATGTGACGCAGCGGGGCGTGACAATGGCACTCTGCACCACAGCATGTGACCATGTGAAGCGGCAGGTACGCCATGCGGCACAGATAAAGCTGCTCAACAGCACACATCAGCAGCACCAGCACATCACTGTGTGCCAAGACCATCCTCTGCCGCCACCACGCACCTTGGTTGGCCCCTTGAAGGCGTCAAACACCGCCTCGCTGCTCAGCGTCACCGCCAGGGGTGCCACGCCCCCAGTCAGCAGCTTGGCGTAGCAGGCAATGTCGGGGGCCTGCCCCAGCAGCCCGCCCGCGGTCGGCACGCCCAGGCGCCAGCAGCCGGTGAACACCTCGTCATAGATGACGGGTATCTTGCGTGCACGCGCCACCTGCAGGCATCGGTCAAATAGTCTTCCTCAAAGGTTGGATTCAGCCCCAGCAGCCGGTAAGGGCTGCAGTTCCACCCTGGCACTGGCAGGAGCAGGACGTGCAGGGGCACTGAGGAGCGGACCAACTGGGCAGTTGCACCTCTTACAGGGCCGGGTGTCTGACCGCTCAGCGTGCCTGGTGTGGTGGCCTGCAGCAAACCCTTTCCAGGCGGTCGCCTCCACATCGCCCCGGCTGCAGCGCAGGCTGGCGCCAAACAAGCAAGAGGTTTGCCACGAGTCAGACACAAACCGACACAACTTTGTCCAGCAGCAATCGCCTGCACGAACACGGCCCAAGCACGCAGCCAGCTGCGCTGGTGCAGGCACGCCGCCGTGGCGAGCTGCGCCCCGCCCACCTGCACCAGTGTCGCCTGGAACAGCGGGTCGACCAGCAGCATGCCGCCGGCTCCCTGCAGCAGCGGCTCCATCAGCAGCGCGCCCAGCCGCACGCCACGCCCCGCCTCGTGCTGCTGCAGCTGCTGCACGATGTGCTGCTCGTACAGCTGGCGCAGGCCAGAGCTGCTCCGACACGAGCAGGAGGCGGATCGCGAGAGCCAAAAAAGCACCCGTGAGTCAGTCGCCACGCGGGGATGGTGATGTGGGCATGCATGCATGTTTGCTGGTCAGGCGAGTTCAAGTACAAGTGAAATGACGGCACATGCAAAAGTGCAGCGCCGCTGCTGCCGCTGCTACACGCGGCGAATACCGTGTGCAGCAACACATCCTCTTAACTGCAACACCATGGCTCACCTGCTGCGGCTGTGCAGCTCAAAGGCTTCACGCCTGCTGCCCCACGACCAGCCTTGGTCCACACTGCTGCTGTCACTGCTGCCAGACTGCTGCTGCTGCTGCTGCTGCTGCTGCTGCAGCCAGTCGGGTGCCTGCAGCCGCCAGCGGCCCTGCTGCAGCTGCAGGTATGGCGGCGCCAGGAAGCAGCCCCGCCCGCTGTACCAGGGCGTCTGCAGCCGGCCGTTGAAGGGGCTGGCCGCCGCGCAGTCCATGGCGCCGTGCGTGTCGCCGTGGTAGGAGCGCTGCAGCGCCAGCACCTGCGCGCACCACACACAGCGCGGGGGAGCAGCAGCAGCAGCAGCAGCAGATGGACGCTGTCGGCGCCATGCGGCAGTGAGGCAAGCACATGCGCATGGCAGGCAGAAGTGTGACGAACGGCAATATACATATATTGTGCCTGGTGTGTATGCGCTGTTGTGCGTACACATCCACAACACCATGAATGTGCAACACGAAGCGGCTGCACGGGGCCTAGGGGTGGCCCATTGACGCACACACGAGCCAGCCCTGCAGCTGCCAGCAGCACCGCACCTCCAGGCGCGTGTCGCTGGGGCTGCCGTCCTCATGCTGCAGCAGGTTGTGCTGCACCATGAACTTCCTGAAGGCCATCTTCAGCGCCACCTCAACCTGCCGGTGGTGCGCGTGCAGCAGGACGCCACAGTGTGTGAGTGCCTGAAGCAGCAACATGTTGATTGAAGCCAGGTGCTGCCTGATAGCCATCGTCGCTGGCACGACTGCAGTAAGCAGTCCATGCCATCATCAGACAGCGGCACGTCATCCTCGTCCATGCACTCGACCAACATGCTGAGCTGCTGCACTTGAACGCCAGGCAGCCGGCTGCTCATGCGGCCATCCTGAGGCAACACGTGGAGGCTATCCAGCCCACAGCTGGAGCCTGCGACCTCCAACGAAGAGACGCAACAACATCGAACACTACAAACACTACAGCAACATCGAACACTGCATATGTGCGGCGCTGGCGGCCAGCAGCAGCGGCCGCAGCGAGCCATCTGCCACCCCACGTAAAGCAGCACGGCCGCCAGCGCTCCAGCTGCTCTGCCACCCTCTTGACCACGCACCACAACAAAAACGTGGTGCATGCTGGAAAAGGTGCCATGTGCACGCACAGACGT
Source organism: Scenedesmus sp. NREL 46B-D3 (assembly GCA_014080715.1). Lineage (NCBI taxonomy): Eukaryota > Viridiplantae > Chlorophyta > Chlorophyceae > Sphaeropleales > Scenedesmaceae > Scenedesmus > Scenedesmus sp. NREL 46B-D3. Next base: position 13,473 of record JACERP010000133.1, on the reverse strand, counting down.
GCCGTCACATGTCTGACTGCTCGAAGGTCTGCTGACGCCTGATGTCCTGCTTGCGTGCACACAACACACGAATTCCCGCCTTGTTTTCACTTCAACAGCCGTTGCAGCCCACCATCAACGGTCACCTGCTCGCCTGCAGCTGCACCTACCTCACAGTCATGCCCAGCCCACCTACCTGCATGCCTCTCACTTTGTCTTTTCCGTTGCCCTCAACCTGTTGCCCTCTGCAAGGCCTCCATGCCACTGACCACAACCCGGCCGACCTTTTCAGGCAGCCAACCCCCACACCCCTACACACACAGATGACTGCTGCACGCCGCATCCAACAACAACGCCTGACCACAAGCATTCAGGCAAGGGTCAACGCACTGCAAACACAACATACGCATGTGAGCAAGGAGCCACCGCTGCGTGCACGTGTGTGGCCCTGCGTGCTGCTTGCCTGTGGGCCACTCGATCTGCTGCGAGCCGGCAATGGGCGCGCCGCCCTCCATATGGACCGCCCAGCCTGCCTGCTGCAACCACGGACGACAGGCCCAGCCGCCCACTCACCGCCGTGCTGCCGTCGTCGCTGAAGAACACCCGGCCGGCCCAGCCTGCCCCCAGCGGGCCCGACAGCAGCGCACGGCTCAGCTCCAGTCCAGGCGCATGCGCCACCTGCGGCAGGCACAGGCACGAGGGGTGGGGACCACCAGGCATTACGAGTGATCGCATGCAGTCTGGGAGCAGGCGCGCCGTCATCAGGTTCGGCAGGCTCCAGCTGGCACGGCAGCGCCGGCCTCACCTGCGGCCACATCACGTGCATGTAGCGCCCCGCCGCCGCGGCCACCGCGCGCGCCACCTCCGCCTGCAGCTGGCTGCTGGCAGCAGTCTGGGTCCACCAACTGCTGGCAGCATCATGGAGGTGACTCAGCACAGGGCCGCCGCCGCCGCCGCCGCCGCTGCTGCTGCTGCTGCTGTCACCGCCATCGCTGCCCCCCTGCTGCCTGTACACCAGCCAGTCCTCCCCTGCCCTGCCCTCCACCACAGTCACCTCCCTGCAGGCAGCCGGTGCAGGCAGCAGCAGCAGCCAAGGGCCGCTGCCTGTCAGCCCACGACAGCAACAGCGAAAACAGCCGCTGGGCAATCACAACCGCGCATACTGAGCTTGTTGAGGTTACGGCTTCAATCTGTTGATGATCTCCTTCTGTTTCTTGTGGAGCCCGGAATTTTCCCTCTTTCATGGGTGGGCCAGTGGCCGTACTCTGGTATATGGGTGATTTGGTGTGGCATATCCCCGTACCAATTGTAGACAAACACGTAATTGCCAGCGACCCAGGCAGCAATCAGCCCCGTGCTGCAGGGTGCAGCAGAGTGTACACAGGCAGGCTAAGGGAGCAGCCAAACACCAGGCTGTGCAGGCTGCACCCCCCCCCCACCCCCTCCACACGCGCAAGGCGTACCCACCCCTGGGGCAGCTGGGCGTGCTGCGTGAAGGGCCACCACACAGCTGCTGCCGCAGCAGCGGGGGCCTGCTGCAGCCAGGCCAGCCGCGCCACATGCTGCTGCTGCAGCAGCGCCAGCAGCGCATCAAACTGCTGCTGGCTGGCGGCCAGCCAGGCGGCCAGCTGGGCGTCGACGCCCCCGCTGCTGCTGCCGCTGCTGCTGCCGCCGCTGCTGGTGGCGGCTGCTGGCGGCTGGCACAGCGGCAGCGTCAGCACGGGCAGCTCTTGGCCCAGCCTGCAATGGCACACGCACGCACGCACACGGGTGCACGCAGCAGCAGGAATGGCAGTAGAAAGGTGGTTGTGAAGCAAGCGCAGACGTTCAGATAGAAGCGCAGCCTGTTTGTGCTGGTGACAAGCCGGAGCTGCTGTGCTGCACGGCGTGCGCCACCTGGCAGCGCCCGCCACCTGTGCCCCGGCTGGCTGGGCGAGGCAGGCGCGCAGGCAGGCGGCAACCAGTGCGGCGCTGGTGGTGCGGCGCCGGCATGGCTCCAGCGTCACCTGTGCACTGACGCGTGCCTCAGGTGCTGCGCCACTGCCGCCACATTGTCCAGCCGGCCATCTGCCATCATCACCACAGCAGCAGGCGCGTGCCCGCGCAGCAGCAGCGACTCGTACGCTGACAGCGTGGTGCTGATGCCCCCAGGGCTGGGTCACCCACAAGCAGCGCAGGCAGTGCAAGCGCACGCAACAGGTCACCCTGCGGTGCCCAGCAACAGCAGATTCAGCTCGTGACACACAGCTCTCCACCTGACACACATACGCCTGGCATCCAACACACTCCTGGCCCCACAGTTCCCCGCCAAAACGCCTCGAGCCTGCACACCAATGTGCATGCAGCACAGCATCATCCACTTGCCTTGTGGTTTGCCAATCGCGGCAACAGTCGCAAGTTGCTGCTGGGCGCCTCACCTGCAGGTTGCCGGAGGGCCCTGGGCTGGTCACTCCCCCCGCTGTCTCAACCACACTCAAACCCTGCGCAGAACCCTGAGCCTGCACCCCGGCAGTGAACCGCTGCAGCTGCTGAGCCACGCCAGCCACAATGTCTGCATCTGGTATGACCCGTCCCTCCTGCGCTGCTGCCAGGTGGGGGCTGACTGGGTTGCTGTAGGCAAACAGGGTGGCGCTGTCATGCAGGTAGGTCGCTGCTGCTGCTGCGCTGGTGGCATGGGCTGCTGCAGCTGCCTGCAGCAGTGAGCGCGGCAAGTGCCTTGGTTTGATTGCCACTGGCACACGCTTGGGGTTGTCAGCCGATGGATGCGCGCACTTGTGCATGTTGACCGTCATGCAGGTGTTTTGCACAACAGTGCACACACTGCTGCAGAGATGTGTGCGCCAGCCGGCCAGTAGAGCACACCATGCCGTTGCAGAAGAGTGTATTCATTTGAATCGCTGAAATTCTGGAAAGGTGCTGAGCCGTGTACGCGCCGCTGCTGCCGCTGCTGCTGCGACCGCTGCTGCCGCTGCTGCTGGGTTGTGCCAGCACTCACCACCAGGCGTGAATCAGAGTCCTGTGGGTAGCCAGTCTGCACTGGCTTTACAAATTGCACAAACACCTGCAGCATCCCATGTTGTTGTTGGTCAGGTCTCACACATGTCAGCTGTTGGGGCTGGGGTGCCGCCCGGCAGCAGCAGTAGCAGCAGCACCAGCCCACCTTGTTGCGCACTGCTGCTGCCACGAGTCCAGCGCTGACCAGCGTCTTGCCCACGTTCGTATTGGCTCCCCAAATGCAAACAGATGGGAAGGTAAGTGGCACATCGCTCGCCTTGGTGTGCGTGCAGCGGTGTGAGGAGAGCAGCAGCTGCTGCTGCAGCAACACCGCCCAATGGCTGGTGCCTCGCCGCAGCCGGCAGGCCGCGAGTATTGCGTTCATTTATATGGCTTATTGACGTGGACGCGGGGCTGCGGCACGTTTGGTCATATAGGCACCAGAAACCCTATCATCAGGCTACGTCTTGTGTCTTGATCTATGCACGTTTTGTGCCTGCGGTTCGTCCACGGGGGCGGCACTACCCCCTGCGCAGTTGAAGCAGGGATCGCAGTGCAACACAGTGTCTGCAACATGCTGTACCATGCGAGTTTGTAACAGCTGTGTGAGCTTTGTAAGACAATGTCCATCCCAAGCTTGGTATCAACCGCTACGGGCGTACTGCACATTCTGCTGATGATGTCTTTAGCGTTTAAGACGCGGGCAGTTTCAGGGCCGCTTACCAGGCTGCAGCTGAGCTACAGCCAGTTGTAGCAAACAATAACTCCCAAAAAGCTCAGTGCTCAGGCCACACTGGCTTTAGCAACACTTAAACCGGTGACTCAGGTGGCCGCCTGTGCTATCAGCTTCTTCTGTTGGCCGAATGCTGGCAGTACAGTGCAGTACAGCGGCACAATCCTTCCAGCACGCTACATCAGTGTGGTTTATCTGGCAGATGTGGTGAGGTTTATCTGGCTGTTGCACTGCACCAGTGGTTGAGCCCACTACCACTCAAATGCATTTTAGCTGCTATTGTGTACTGTTGTCGATGCTTCCAGCTATTCTGTGTCCCTGGAACACCCTTGCTTATCAGCAAAACACTGGTCACGGGCTTTTATTCTCCGAACACCAGCAGTGATGGCAGCTGAGCAGAAAGATGAATGGAATGGAGGACAATTGCTGTTTGCAGGAGGCACAGATTGGGCCATGGTGCGCTGCACTAGAGCAGAGAGAGCAATCATGCCGTGAGAACTGCTGCTGAACGTTGCAGCCATTCTGCTGCGTGCAGCTCGGCCGAGGTGGTGGGGGCAAAAGCAAGGCCAGCCCAAAGGTAAACTCAGCGCAACAAGATCACGGCTTTCATGCACCCCACGGTACGCCAGGGTGGTGGAAGCATTCATTTCTCGACTTATTGCAGGATGAGCTAGAGCGTCAAGAAAAATATCCTAATCTAGTGGAGCCACACCGCTTAAAGGCGCTGCTGGTGAGTGCGTCGCTGGAGTGCCGAATTGGCGCCAAGTTTGAAGCAGCAGCAGCAGCAGCAGCAGCAGCAGCAGCAGCAAAGCACCCAGGCGTATACTGCCTAATCGCGACACCAGAACTCCCTTTACAAAGGGGGAACTTGATACGTTCTTGCCTGCATCACCAAGCATGTAGCTGCAGGCTTCATTAAATGCTGGCATTCTGCATGCAGCTCAACCTGGTGGCGGGCTACTGTGCTTGATCTGACCAGCACACCGTCCCAGCCACGCCACCCTGCCTGCTGCGCCTTCACAGGACGTCAAGGTGGCGTTCATAGCAGCAGGCAGCTCTGCAGCACACTGCATAGTGGGTGGCGTGAATGGCGTGTGCTACACATGGGGACGCAACGAGGTGCGGCGACCACCGCTGCTTAGCGGGAGTGCTGCTCACCCTGCCCAGCGGCCCACCCAGCATGCAGCAACAACAGTGGCAGCAGCTGTTGGTCACCGTCCCAAGCGTACAGCAGATCGCAACACATTGAGTAGTGTGGGAGCTGTGTGGTCCCATCAAGGCTCTGCACAGCAGCAGAGGTTGAACACATGCGATATGCATGCAAAAGTTATGTGATGCCACTTTCAATGCAACAAGGCACTGGCCACTTTTGTCTGCACGTGGGCTGTTGTCTGTGTTTTGCACTGCTGCTGCTGCTGCTGCTGCTGCTCCTGCTCCTGCTGCCGCCTGCATGCTGTTGCAGCGCGGCCAGCTGGGCCATGGCGACTTGCTGCAGCGCAACACGCCCACAGTGGTGGCGGGGCTGCAGGGGCAGCACGTGGTGGCAGGTGGGCGCGCGACACAGCCAGCAGCACCAGCAACGGGAGCGGCAGCGGCAGCGCAGGCTGATGAAGCAGCGGCAAGCGTCAGTGCGCTCAGATGGCACAAGTTCAATGTCATCCTGCTACAGCCGACCTTTGCTGCCGTATCCGTCTCTGCTGGACAGGCGCTTGCAGCTCTTCCTATAGCCACTGAACAGCTCCGTTGCCGCTGTGCTGGACTTGCTGCTGCTCTGTCTGCTGCTGCTGGTGTGCTGCAGCCTGTGGCGGCAAGCACCACACGGTGGTGGTGACGCGTGACGGGCACAGCTTCAGCTTCGGGCTCAACAGCCAGGTGCGGCTGGCAGCCAGCCGCGGCAGCAGCAGCCGGCAGCGAGGCAGCACAGCAGCCAGCCCGCAGCAGCCTCCACCCTGCACCTGCAGCAGTGACTTTCGCATGCACAGCAGATGTGGCGGCAGCAGTGGGCGTGACAGGGGCATGCAGGCACCACAACAGGATGGGCCAGTCCGTGTGCAGCTTTGTGCAAAGGACATACGGCGACAGTAATTTGAGCAGTGTGGTCTGGGTGGGTGGGTGACTTGCATTCAAGTTGGAGCTGTGTGTGTGCTGTGCGTATGGCTGCAGGGCCAGCTGGGCATTGGCAGCATAAAAAAGACCAAGGCCACACCAGAGGGTGAGGGGGACTGCAGCAGGGCTGGGGGTGTGCGTGTGTGCAGCTGCCCTGTCGCGCATGCAATCAACAGCAATGCGCAAGGACTACGCAGTATGCTGAAACATGATTTCTCATCCCTTGCCATCTTGTTCATCCTTGCCGAACCTGCACCTGCTTTCCGCCAAGGCACGCACTAGCCCGGCAGCTATCATGACCTGACGGCAGCGTTGATGCCCACGCTGGCTGTGTCGTGCTGCCGCTGCACCTCCCCGCGCCCTGTGTGCCGTGTCGCGCTGCCGCTGCAGACCTGCAGCTGGCTCCCGTGAAGGCGCTGATGGACAACGCAGCCACCGTGTCGTGTGGCGCGGACTTCACCGCGTGGCTCACCAAGACAGGCCAGGTACGCACGCTGGCGGCGCTGCCTTGCGTGCCTGCAGCTGCCACAACGAACGGCTGCTGGCTGGCAGCGCTGCTGGGATGCTGCTGATGCGCAGCTTGCTCAGGCAGGCCGCATGGCAGGGGGGGTCAAGGGCGCAGAAGGAGGCATTGCAGGGACAGCAGCTTGGCGTGTGTTCAACAACTGGATAATGTCCACTGCTGCTGCTGCTGCTGCTGGTGGTGTTGCAGGTGTGGACCGCAGGCAACCCCCAGTATGGCCAGCTGGGTGGCGGCACTGATCACATGTACAACGCAAAGGACAGTGAGTCGGCCCAGCTGCTGTTGGACGTAAGCTGGCATTGCATCGCTGTGGCATTGCACATCTGATCCATTGCTGTGACACATTCTGTATGCATAACGTGCGACATGGTCAGCGAGCTGGCTGGCTGTTGCAGATAGAGCAGAGTTGTATAGGGTGCTGTTGAACGGCAGCATTGGCCTGGGGCGTCGGGACTTGCAGAAGTATCACTTGCAATTTGAACCTACATGCTGCTCCTGCTCTCTACAGCGGGCAGCAATCCAGCAGTGCCGTGCCTGCCTGCCCTGCTGCAGCGTCCATCAAGATCATGTACGAGCCGCAGCCCACCCCCAGGGCTGTCGAGGGGCTGCTGGGGAGTGGACCGTGAAGCAGGTGCGCCGCGCCGTGAAGCAGGTGCGCCGTGGCGGTGGCCGTGAAGCAGGTGCGCGTGAAGCAGGTGCGCCGTGAAGCAGGTGCGCCGTGAAGCAGGTGCGCCGTGAAGCAGGTGCGCCGTGAAGCAGGTGCGCCGTGCGGCGGCCGGCTGCTGACCCAGAGGCCACGCACCTTGCTTGACAGCAGCGCACATGAGCAAGCATGGCAGCAGCACAGCACCAAGCGCCAAGCAGTGCGTGGCATGTCTGCAAGTCCAACAGGGTCTGGTCAGAGCAGCAGCGCAAGTGAAGCAGCGTGCCAGGCAAATGTGCGTTTGCCGTATTGCCAGAATGCCCTGACACGCGGCATGCTGCCGCTGCTGCCGCTGCTGCTGCTGCTGCTGCTGCTGCTGCTGTGTTTCTGTGACCAGGTGGTGTGTGGCCACAGCCACAGCTTAGCACTAGCTGAGGGGGGCGCAGCATACACCTGGGGCAACGGCAACTACGGCAAGCTGGGGCACAAGGTGGGGCGAGAGAAGGTCGCCCCTGCTGGGCCAGTTTCGTCTGGGCGAGCTAGTGACGCATGGCACTGTGCGGGGTCGTACAGGTGTACATGCCCTCACCATGACGGCGTCCATTTTGCTGTTGCTGCGCCACACATGCATGCATTAGAACAACTTGGCTCATATGGAAGCTTGGCTGCGTCGGTATGTTGCCTGTACCTTCCGTCTAATGCTGCATTGCTGACGATTGCTGCTGCTGCTGCTGCTGCCGCTGCCGCGTCGTTGCCGCTGCAGGTGCAGCAGGACGAGATGAAGCCCCGCCTGATCGAGTCGTTCCGGGGCCGCATGTTGGCAGTGCCAGACGCCGTGGTGAGCAGCGCCTGCGGTGTGTGTGTGGGTCGGCTGGGGCCTCAGTGATGGCTTGGGGCTGTGCAGCACGGCTCTGCACTCCTGCTGCTGCATGCCGTCTTGGTGGGCGTCGTGCTGTGTGTGGCATGTAGGGCTGCAGGACATGTCACGAGTGCGGCAAGCTACTGCTGTCAGGGGATTGGCAGCCACAGGGTGCATCTGTGTGGTGTGATGACAGCTGACAGCCGCAGCATGCTGGCTGGTGATTGGGTGCCAGTGGGCCGCTGCTGCTGGATGCCGGCAACCTTGTTTGGTTCACAGCAAGCAGGTGAGCTTGCACAGCAGGGGAGCTTGCGCAGCATGCAAGTGAGGGTGCAGCAGTGGGCCTGCGCTGGCGCGTGGTGCCAGCCCACTGCGCCTGGGTGGCTGCGCCGCTGATCCGCGACAGCAGGGCCAGCAGCGCTTGCTGCAGCAGGCTGGGTGATCAACGCAACAGCGCTCGTGACCCGTCGCTGCAAGTGCGTGCTCACTGCTCGTTGCCAACAAGCAACCAGCAAGAAGCACAGCGAGCTAACACCGGCGTGACACTGTGAAGTTTTGTTACAAGCAGCAAAGCCCGCAAGATGTGGTGAAGCACATGAGATGTGGTGATGTTTGGCCACGAACAAAGTTGACATTTGGCAGAAGCCCAGAGCAAAAGCTTTCCTGATACGCACCTGGCAAAGGCAAAGTGACACTGTGCTGCTTTGTGGCACCAGGTCCCAAATACAACATGATTTTAAAGGGTGGTGATGTTCTTGTTGAACCAAGGCTTGCGCAATCCGTGTTGTTTCTGCATTGTGGTGCAGCAGACGCGCTGTACTGCATAGCTGATTTTCACGCCCTTTTATGTCAATGCCACTCATGGGTCGCATCTATGTGGCCCATGCTGCTGCTGGGTTGCATTTGCCGAGGTGATGCTGGTGTCAGCACCTTCTCCGTTTTGACTGAGCCATACGTGTATGCCCTGCGTGCAGAACCACTTGCCAGGTGCACATCACCACTGTGCAAATCAAAGTCCTTGCAGGCATTCTTGTGTACCTTGCTGGTCTGTCGTCTTTCGTCCCCGTCACTTCCCCTCTTGCCCTGCATCACTCGAACAACTTCCCACCTGCACCACCTGCCTGTGTACTGCTGCAGTGTGGCGCCGGCGGCACCAGCACCTTCTGTGTCGCCACGGGGCCCCAGCTGTACGCCTGGGGCAAGCTCAAGGTGTCAGGGGACAGCACCACGCACCCGATGCCCCTGGAGGACCTCAGCGGCTGGAACGTGAGAACCAGCATCACGGCAGCAGGGCTTTCAAGCAATGTCACATTTGGTGCATGCAAGCACTGAACTCACAATTAGCAGAGCAACAATGACAGGTCCAACAAGAACAGGACAGCAGCGTGCATGCTCGCATGTAATGCTCCTGCACGTGTTGTGGCAGGCCCACTGCAGTCATATATGTCTGTCGACTGCATGCCGCTGCTTCTGCTGTGCTGTGCTGCGCACTGCTGCTGCGGCTCCACCTGCTTCCATGCATGTTGTCCGCTGCCGCGCCGCCGCCGCCCCGCAGCTGCGCAGCCTGTCGTGCGGGCCCGGCACGTATGCTGTGGCTGCCGACAGCAGCGTGATCACGTGGGGGGCAGCCACCAACGGGGAGCTGGGCTACGGGCCGCAGGGCAAGAAGAGCAGCGCACGCCCCGACAAGGTGCACTGCCGCAGTGCCCGCGGCACCATGCAGCAATGATGTGGGCGCAGCGTCGGCTGGGCAGGGCGAGGCCGTCGGCCGTGGCTGCTGTGCCGCGCACTGCCAGCACACGCAGCGCACACGGCCCGGCCGCAGCCGAGGCTGCCAAGAAGCCTGGCATGCTGTGGCACAGTCGCTGTGTGCGCACTTGCAGCAGAGCATCACCACTTTCTCGTGAGAATGCATTGCTAGTGAGTCACGTCACCCTCTGCGCATGCTGCTGCTGTACTGCAGTGCACTGCGCTGGAGGGCATGCACACCCACCAGGTGGCGTGTGGCGTCGGCTTCACGCTGTTCCTCACGGAGGCCAAGGCAGACCAGCTGGCGAAGTTCCCAGTGCACGAACCCAGCGTGGCAGTCGAGGAGGCAAAGGGCGGAAACGACAACGAGGCAGCAGCAGCCGGCAGCAGCAAGGCGGCAGCTGGCAAGGGCGCGGGCGCGAAGCGCAAGGGGGCTGCGGGCGCGGGTGGCAAGGGCAAGAAGGCCAAGTGAGGGGCGATCCGCTGCTGCCATGGTTGGGTGCTGCTGACATGCGGTGCCAGAGGTTAGGGTCAACCTGATGATGATGATGATGATGATGATGGTGATGATGATGATGATGATGATGATGATGATGATGATGATGATGATGATGATGATGATGATGATGATGATGATGATGATGATGATGATGATGATGATGATGATGATGATGATGATGATGATGTTGGTGATGATGAAAGATCTCTAATGTTTCATCCCTAATATTTCATGGTGTAACGGAAATGTTCAGCTTCATCTACATACAGGGGAGTCATGTAAAAGTTACCACTACACTGCCATAGGGAAAGGGATGCACCAACAAGAGGTAGCTTCTGTTTGCAATTTTTGCCATACTGGCTGGCAAGATTGAATTGCCAGGTACAGGGCAGCTGTTTCAATTTAAAAAGTTGGGGGGATGCGCGGGAATGCGGGGTATCCTTTTGGTAACTAGAGGAGGTTCAGGGCTCGCAACCACATCGACAGGTAGAACTTCAGGAGATGAAGCTCCGTTTTCCCGAAATGTGTGTCAGACGCCGCCAAACCTGCCAATTGTCCTCGACCACACCCTGGGTCGAACCGGCGACCTCATGGTTGGGAATGCACCCACTGTTGGGAGTTGCATCATTCATACATACTTAAACATCTATGGATTGTTTTGATTGAGGATAGTTACATGGGTGTGCACGTCGGAAACGGAACACTTTGAGGACTGCAGCGCGCAGGACATGAGAATAAACCATGAAAAGCCCTGAGTAAGGCATTAAACTGCTCCGGCTCTGCTTTGCCCACCCGGCCTTTGCTGGGCGCGGCCCGCGAGTCGCAAGCGACAGCATAGAAGACCGGCAGCGGCCTTACAGTGCTAGATCTAAAGCAGTCAGCTTTTTTGACGGGCTGGCAGCTCCTTGACCTTGCACTAGGCGAGCAGCATCAGTCTGACGTGTGCAGTCGTTGGTGCCGCTTCTCTGGCACCTCCGATACCGCCTAGCTGCCTTCTCGACAACGTCTGGAATTTTAGAGGTTCATCTCGCGGGGCCTTTGTTGCAGCCCTGCGCCATTGCAGGCTGGTGTCGGAGCAGCATCGAAGGTTTGCAGCCCCTGCTGGATTGACGTCCTTAAGGCGTGCAGCCGTCCTCGAGTACGCAGCATCAGCAGTATCGTGTTTCTGTCTGGCGCGCTGCAGCATGCGACAGCCGCTAGCAGGCCCCTGACACAGTAGCAGCAACAGCAGCAACAGTGTGGCAGAGCTCTGCCCTGTCGCTGCATGCTCCAGAGTCTGGCAGCAACAGTCTCGCTGTGTACGGTTTCAGCAGGCAGTTGGGCTGGGTTAGGGTGGCCTGCGCCGGAAGGCAGGTGTTGGTTCTGGCAGCTCTGTTATACTGCTGTTGGCAGGGTGTTGGCCTGGTCTAATGATCAGTAGCCATCTTTTACCCTTTTTTTCTCTCCAGGCAGTCTCTGTTTGGAGCGGGCTGATGGCATCACATATTGGACGCTATGCTGGGGCGTAGGTGTGTCTGGGCAGCACTCTGTTTACGCCCCTACATTGTTGTCTTACTTTGGTGTTGTTCTAGCCTTTTGCCTGGTCTCACTTACTCAGTGCTTTGCATCCCGTGGTTGGTTGTGATGGTGCAGCTGCTTCATGTCCTGTCATTGCCCCAGGGCCCTGCCATGTCATGGTGCAGCCAGGGTTGGTGCAACATGGTTTGCCGCTGCTACCGCCACCCTTCTTCTGAGCGTGCATTGTTGCTGTTGCTTTGATCCTTGCCCCTGGTCAGTTCAAGGTTGTCCGGCTTTGTTGATAGCCACTAGCATACCACTGCAGTAGGTGGTTGCAGTGTCTGATTCTCAGCCCTACAGTCTTTTGCTGCTCAGTTACCCTCTTGTTGCCTCTAGTCCTCATCACCCTTAACGGGGTGACGCCCGGGGTGGTGTAGTGACTTGAGAGCCCAGCCTGCTCGCAGTGCCGGAAGTGCATGGCGGCCCGGTGCACTTTTAGCACTGCATGCCGTCACTGACACTGTTGGCAGCACTTGATTTCCATTGACACCAATTCTCCTCTGGAGGTACACTTGTGGGGGCAATACTGCGTGGAGTAAGGAAGGCGGCTGTGCATGCATGGCCAAATGCCGAAACTTACACACTGAGGCTTTTTCTAGGGGTGGGCCTCCTTTCGAGTGACGGCCCGCGCTGAGCTTTTAGCAATCTTTTCAACTCTGGTGCCCGTTGCGGCGTAGCTGCTTGAACGCACCTTGTAACCCCTTCTTCTTCTTCTGAAAAGCCTCAAAGCAGCAATTTGCAGCTTCCTCACCCAAAACAACACAAACTCTGCTTAGAGAAGGAGCAACAGGACGGAACAAACGGTGTCAATGTCAACGATTAGGAATGGAACATGCAGATGGCAACAACCAGCAGGTACTGGGCACCTCGGTGCTCCTGCTTCAGGTGCTGAATACATTCAATGAGTGTACAACATTTTACATTTGCTTCACAGTTTGGATGTTACACGACGGTAACATCGCCCGTTTTTGAGCCGATGACAGGCTCATTGGGCAACCACCTACTCCATCAATCTTCAATTTCCTAGCGGGGAATTGGCCAGTTGCCTTCGGCTCTAGCGCACTAGCACGCTGCTCTATTGCAAGCACTCCAAATCCTGACTGCACCCACAGCCGCCCTCCTCCACTTAGCCACTGCACGGCATCCTTCTGCACCGTCAATTCCATACGGTGTCCCGGCAGGGTAGGCAAAATTATCGGAACCCTTGTTTTTTTGGCAAACAATAACAAAATTTTGGTCCATTTTTGTTAAAAAAGAAAGGGTTTATAAACATTGATAATTTTTTATTTCAAAGAATCAAAACTAAAATCCCTGGCAAACTCTGTGCCAGCCGCCGCGGTAATACCGTAATCAGGTAATTGAGCAGGAAGGTTGAAGATAGGCCAGCCCTGTTACCTTTGCTTCCTGTACACGGAAGGGTTGGTTTCCCCGAAGCAACTACTCTGGACTTGGATGCTTGCTACGTGTTCATCGATACAACCAGCGGCGCAGTACAGTGGGTGGAGCCAGCTTTGCATACACGCGCAGCCTCGCATGCAGGGGTAGGGTGATACTGTTTGCTGGCTTGCCCTTTCATGCTAGAGTGCTGCTGCTTCATCACAAACCAACAGCCTAACCCGCAGCGCCGTGGCACCACAGGCACCTGCCACCCTACTTATGTGTTGGGCAAGGCCACACCCCAAGGAATGGCACCGACCCAACACACCTACTGCAGTAGCCAGCTGGCTGACAGGCTGCATGAGAGTACTAACAGCACAAGTCATGCAACCACATGTAGCAGAATGGATGTAAGGATTGAGCAAGCCAAAAAGAACCTCAATGCACGTTGTGG